>LOJH01007149.1:0-31398 GCA_001685095.1 Ellobius talpinus
GATGGTTGTGAGCCACCATGTGGTTGCTGGGAATTGAACTCAGGACTTTAGGAAGAGCAGGAAGTGCTCTTAACTGCTGAAATGTGATATTTATTGATTATGGAAAGTTTTGTTTCATTTACATGAAGGGCTTTAGTTATTTTCTGTTTCTGTAACAAAATACCCAAGTCTTTAATAAAGAGTTTATTTTTTAGTAATTTATATTTTAAATATTTGCTCACTTGGCACCCTCATCTGCTTCTTTCTTTTGGTCAGAACTTTCTGGCTCTCACATGATGTATGATATCAGAGTGGGAAAGTGTATCAGACGGACAGGTCATGTGGTGGCAAGGCTAGAAGTGAGACAGACAGGGGCCAGGCTTACTGTTTGTTCTCCAGTACTTCTTGTGCCAGCCAGACCAGGGTTCCTTGAGAACTGCATGCATGTCCTCTGTGGGTGATGCCACAGTGGCCTGCTAAGCTCCCACTGGGCCCTGCTCTTAAAGGCTTTGTCATGTCGGCATTGCCACTCTGGGGACAAGACTCCCAGTCATCCGTGTCAGGGTGACATGCTCACACCTCTCCACACCAGAGCAGTCATCTTTTCCACCATGGTGTCACCTGTCAGAGAAGTACAGACCTTTGAACAAAAGAAAGGCAATGTTCAGAAGCTGCAGTTAGATATGTCCCTGGCTGCTATCGTTACTAGTGAGTTAGAGGCTTGCTATCATCAAAATCTGCCTCATGAAATTATTGGTGAAATATTTTCAATTTATGAGTCTAAATTTGTTTGCAGGAAGGCCATGGAGTATCAGGATTGGGTTATACCTTTTTACATTACTAAGATACACCTTAGAAAACTTTCCTGCACTTTTAATTAATGACATTAGAAAGCATGGAAAGCCGTGGTTTCGGAAGTGAGGTGCAGTAGGATTGGTTTATGGAGGGAGGCCTCTGGGAATTTTACTACACCTGATGACACCACTGAACAAAGCGGCTTAAACTATTGATTATAGATCCATCTTTAGTGCTTATTGAATAAACTTCATAAGTGAAGCATTAGAAAATTCTGCAGAGCATCAGAAGAGCACTACAGCAGTCTTAGAGCAGGAAATAAGACAGGGTCAGAAATAGCTGTGGGCCCCATTGTTCTGGGCCAGCTGTGGGAGAGAACAAGCCTAATAGCTTAGAGTCAGGCAGAGTGCAAATGGATGGAGACTTCTCTTCGTCTCGCCCACTCTCACTGGACCAATTTTTCTCTGCCCACCGGGTCCCTGCAACCACTTCTGAAATAATCACTCAGAGGCTAGTATATTAAATATAATTGTTTGGACAACGGCTTAGGCTTCTTATTAGCTAACTCAGACAATGCCCAACGGCTAGTACCCCAAAAGTCATTGGTCAAATGAATTCCCACAACAGCAGAGGCCTAAAGAATGGCTGAGATGACAACTGTTGCTGGTACTAAAGGGTCGGATGCAAGGATCTTCAGAAGATCCCAAAAGTTAAATATGGGTTAGGTTTGGAAAAAAACAGCAGTCTCCACTTAGATTCCATAACAAACTAAAGAGGCTTAACATCGGAGACAGAGCCAGGAACTTATGCTCGAAGTTTGTTGAGAGCCTCTGGACGATCATAGTAAGACTGAGCATGATCAAATAGACAAGTAGAAGCTACTGAGGGGTGTTTTTAATCACAGTAATTATAATTGTGCTGTATAAAACTGAGTTGTATTAGCAGTGAGAAACTAAAGGTGGTGTTGTCAATCTAGGTAAATGGAGATGAGAACCTGAATTTAATGGAACTAGATTGACAACAGGAAAAAAAAGGAAACAATATTGCCACGGAATTTAGCATCCCCACTCGTGTAAAGTGAAAGCATAGAAGCAGGGCTGGGACCTATTGGTTAAGGTAACCTGAATGTCACCAGTGTCAGTAGAGTTTAAAGCTCTGTTGATGATAGGATTTCTCAGGAGACAAAGCAGAGAGCGTGCCTGGTCAGCGTTTGCGCATGCTCTAGAGAAACGAGGCCAAGGCTTCAGATGGAGTTAGAATTAAACCAAAGAAGCTAGTGGAAGAAAAAGTAGTGAGTATAATTTTCAAATATATACTGGGGAAGGTTCAGTAGACAGAGAACCCGTGCAGCAGTGCACAGCCGTCGTAACTCTGCGTCCAGGTGATGGCTGCCCTCACAGACAGACATTCAGGAAGGTTAAAATTCAGTGGCTGCAGTACTGCAGTCAAACTTGACTGGAGAAATACGCCTGGCATTAAGAGCGAGCCAGGTACCATGTACACATGTTGAAGCCAAATTTCTTGGATGAATATTTTCTATTCAAGGGAAATGAGTGAAATCTTCCACTGATTTTTATGGTGTTCATGTGAACAGACTGAGACATAGATGTGGTTCACCCTTCAAGCACTTCTAGATGCAGTCTGTACATGTAAAGACATGACGGGATCTTCACATCTTTAGTTTTATCTAATCATGTCTTCTGATGGCAAGGAAGTAACAGCCCTGCAAGGACAGTGGGTGCTGGATACAGAGGTCATGCAGAGGTCACACATTCTGGCTGCTCTCTTCTGAAACTTAATTTGCATTTTGTATTTAAGCAAAAAGGAAATTTGATTAGCATAAAAGTAAATTGTTTATCTTTTCACCTGAAAGGACATCAAAAGCTTCACGTGCCATAGGTTTTGCTTTGAGGAAAATTTAAGTACTTGATCAAATTCAAAACAACAACAACAAAAAAAGTGTGACATGTTATAACTAAAACAATCGCACATTTTAAATCATTTCAGATATAAAAGATAATTCCTTCAGCAGATCGCGGAGTTCAAGTGTAACCAGCATTGACAAGGAATCCCGAGAGGCCATCTCTGCTCTTCATTTCTGTGAAACTTACACTCGGAAGGCGGACTCTTCCCCGTCCCCATGTCTGTGGGTGGGAACAACGCTGGGAACAGTGTTCATCATCACACTGAACCTTCCTCCAGGGCCCGACCAAAGACTCCTTCAGCCAGTGATTGTGTCTCCAAGTGGTGCGTATGCCCTGGTTCTGCATGCAGATGGGTGCCCCACGTGGGACATGCTCTGACCCAGTTAGCGCTTACTGATCTAAACATTGTACAGACAAATGGCATTAGTGGCAGTTTTCTGTTTTAAGAAATAAATTTTCTAGGGCTATGGAGAAGGGTCAGCCAGTAAAATCATTTGTCACTCAAGCCTACTAACTTGAGTTCAGTTCCCCAGAACTCAGCATGAATACATCTGTAATCCCAGCACTCCCATGTCAGGTAAGAGGAAAGACGGAAACTGGTCCAGAGCTCTCAGGGGAACCAGTCTGGCCCTGCCTCAGAAATAAGGGGAAGGAGAGACTCAACTCCCCACGTTGTCCTCTCGCTTCCACGGGTATCTTTGTCTGCGAATTAGTTTTAATGTTTTAAGGAAAATAAATTTTCTAGTTCTACATTAAACAAAACACCTTATCATTCATTATTAATCTGCAGGTTGGATATGTGTGGGCAAAGTTAATTTTTGGATTAATTTATAAATTGTTAACTGTTGACATTATGTTTGGAGCATGTAAGGATGACATATTTTTCCAGACTCATAAGTAACATGGCTTGAGTTTTGGATTTTTATCAGTAACCTGATACAATTACATATTCAGTACAGGGTGCACCCAGCATATTTGTGTATTTAGTGTCAGAGTTGGAATAAGCATATTTACTCTGAATTTAAAAATGGAAGTATATACTAAACTTCTACGTTCCAGGTACTATATTGAGGTTAAAGGGTGCAATCTTGAGAATGGCATTTCTGGATGCCACGGGCTGCTTAATGCCACCTGCGTCCGAACCCTGGAAAGAGCACAACGTTCCCGAAGAAAAAGACGAAAAGGAGAAGCTGAAAAAGCGGCGCCCTGTCTCAGTGTCCCGCTCCTCTTCTCAGGAAATTATTGAGAACCAGTATGCAGTGATATGTTCTGAAAAGCAAGCTAAGGTCGTCTCACTGCCGACCCAGAACTGTGCGTACAAGCAGAACATTACTGAGACGTCCTTTGTGCTTCGTGGAGATATCGTAGCACTGAGCAACAGTGTCTGCCTCGCCTGCTTCTGCGCCAACGGCCATATTATGACTTTCAGGTATGAAGGAGGTCGTTTCTAAACACATGCAGCATTCCTGCTTGGATCACAGTATAAATTCAGCTTGAGAAAAATTGCTGAGTTGTTCATCATCTTATACACTGAGAATTTGTTTCTACATAGGTAGTATAGTAAACAAGGGTATGAGCAATGCAAACCCTATTTTCCCTCCCTCAGCTATATAAACTAAATGATTTGACAGCCCCAGCCATTTTTTAATTGTTTTTCATGAATTTTCTAGACTAGCATTCAGAGTAGTGGTTTTGGCCATCACGTCTTCATGCATAGTGTTACTGTACATTGTACCCACCCCATGAATAACTTGCTGCCTATTACTAACAAATTGTTTACTTTCCCTCAAGTTTGCCAAGCCTGAGACCTCTGTTGGATGTCTACTACTTGCCCCTTACGAACATGCGGATAGCCAGGACCTTTTGCTTCACCAACAATGGACAAGCGTTATACCTTGTTTCACCTACAGAAATCCAGAGACTCACCTACAGTCAAGAGACGTGTGAAAATCTTCAAGTGAGCAACACAAGTGTTAGAACTTTTGTAGAACTTAAGGATTCTCTGAGGGCCCTCATACTATCTGTCCCCTTTCTTCCTGAATGGACATAGCAGTCAATGTAGGAAAACTCAGAAACTTTTTGTTTGGTTTATGTTTGGCACATTATTTTTGTATGCTGGGTTGGAGAGGGTAGTTTTCATGTAGGTATACAATATACTTGGGGCACATCCCTTTGCCTTTTCTTCTCTGCCTGCCCCCGAATTAGTCCTGATTGTACCCTATGCAGCATGTTTTTCTTCTTCTCTCCTGTCATCTCTACATACACAGTTTTATAGATCAATAGAAAATCTAGAGCCTACAAGTGAGAAAAAAGACATGTAAGTTTTGTCTAAGACTTACTTAATTTGTTTAACACAACTATCGCAATAGATCACTGAGCTACATTTTAACCCCCAAACTATAAAGCTTCTAAAGGAAATGAAAGGGAAAAGTTCTTTGTCGCCTTGGGTTAGCAACGGCTTCTCAGCTGCAGCCCGGTGACTTTCTATTATGAAAACACAACTGATAACATCAGAGCATAAACTCCTACTCCTCTAGACAGAAGCACGTAAGAAATTAAGACAAGCGAAAGCTATATTAAGACATTAGGAGTGCCTCTTTCCAGTCAGACTTTGTATTGCAGGCATATACAGGATGTCTTCCTTTCCAGGGGCATCCTTTCGTCTCCTTGTCTCCATGCTCTCACCAAGACTGCAAACTCTGTAGTGAAGGAAATGCAGAGGGCCGACACCATGTCTTCTTCCTGCTCTTAGTGGGAATGAGTGGAGCATTTCCTCTAGTATCATGCTGGCCATAGGTTTGTCATGTTTGAGCTGTGCTCCTTGGCTACTCCCTGTTGGTAGCCATTCCTCTCTCCAAACTTGCTCTTATTTTTCTTCTGTCTGAAGAATGCTGACAGTAAGTTCAGGGGAAGACTGTCAGTGTCAAAGCCACTCCTCCCACTTCCTGTGGGTTTCTGAATTTCCATTTGTCACATGATGTCTGTGAAAATTACAGGTTATGAAAATGAAGTTGACCTGTCTAAATGACATTTGTCTGGTCCCACGCAAGATGACAATTCTGAAACTGACTATGGCCATTGTTACACTGAATGACTTGGCCTGCTGGTAGAAAATGTTCTATTAGAAGATAATCTGGTTATCTTTTAATTATCAGCTTCTTGAATTAGATTTAAGTGTTATCTTGAAAATTAGATACTCACTGGGCATGGCAATGCAGTCCCAGAACTCAGAAAAAGATCTTGTGTTCCAGACCAGCCTGGGGTACATACCAAGGCAGTCTCAGGCACCCTCACCCTCTAGGCAGGCATTGTCTTGACTCTAATGCTAACAAAGAATCAATGGGAGGGGAAAACAATAGATTGTCTTAGTAGATCTGGTCTTGAACCCTACTATTAGAGTGAGCCAGTGTGTTTCTGCTCTGACCACTTGGAATTGTCTTGTGAATTGTTGATGAATCTCCAGGAAATCGTTACCACCTCATGACATTTACAGTGGTGACCTTGATAATTACATTTCTGTTTCCCTGGATCTTTAACAGTATAATTGGTTTTGCTTTTAAAGGAGATGCTGGGTGAGCTCTTCACTCCTGTAGAAACACCAGAGGCACCCAACAGGGGCTTCTTTAAAGGCCTGTTCGGAGGTGGCGCACAGTCTCTGGATAGAGAAGAGCTATGTAAGTCGGTTACTTTAATTTGGCTTACGTTCCTATAAGACAAAAACATTCATCATATATAAACTATGCTTACTTTTTCATATTTATCGCAATAATTGATATACCCATGGTTTAACAAAAGGTATAAAATTACTGTCTCATTCTATTCTTAATCAGGAAAATGTTTTTCTCAGGGAACCAAAATCAGCACAACTTCAAATGCCTAAAAGAGGGTGTTTACAACTTTTAATTGGTAGTTTAGAAATCATGTTCTTTATTTATATTTATTTATATTAAATATTAAATAATATATTTATATTAAATGTGATCTTTATTGTTTTATTTTTTGATTACTGTTAATTGATGAGTGTGTTGCAATTCTGTCACTTCTATAAAACACCAGAGAGAAGTTGACATAAAGGGGAAAAGTTGGTTTTATTTGTTTGGGGTGTTTTTCCTGCTACTGGGAGTTGAACCTTGGACTTTTCATGTGCTGGACAAGCCCTCTCCCACTATAAGCTGTAGCCTAACAGGATTCTATGTGGTTGACATTTCCAACGTCCAGCTGGGTGAGGAAAAACATTCTGCTGGAAGCAAAGTTTGTTTCCTCATAGCAGCTGAGAAGTGGAGAGTAAGGAGGCACCTTACTTCTATGATAGGGCACCATATCCCTGCCTTCCAGAAATTGAAGTGTAGCCATCTTGAGGAAGGGGGCATTTTTTTGTCTCACAATAGTTACTTATTTTTAGAGAAATTTAGTCAATGGTTAATTTCAGTAGAAAGGGGCTGGCCTACCACACACAAGGTCCTGGTTGGATGCATGCGTGGATGCATGAACTAGAAATAAATGTTAACAAAAATTAAAACTTCCATTGGGGACATTAAATTTTGTAACACTTGTTGAGAAAAGTTAAGGTTCAGTGGATTTGAATACTGTGTTCTTGGAATGGCTGAGTTCTTCAAAAACCTGATATATGCATGTGGTATACGAGAAACTTTTCCTGGGAAAATGGAATGTGCACATATGTGTTCATCCCAGAAAGGGAACCCATCACTGACCAAAGTAATAATTGCACCCATTTCCAACTTGATGAATCAATAAGTTTTTATTGGAGGTTCCCAGTAAATAGGCCAAACAATGAGGGGTTTCTTATACAGGAGTAAGCATGCCTCAAAAGCAGCCGCAACATGGAACAGCCCAATGCAGGTGATGTCTAAGAGATCTCAAACCCTAGAACTCTTTACGTAGCTTGCAGACAGCCGGACAGTCCAGGAGTCTCTGTCAGCAGCTCTGCTGACCATGCCATTCCGCAGCACATTTTCATTCTTGTAAAGCTGGAGTCAGGGCTTAGAGACTCACCATCCAAGTTCCTGCTTCCCTAGACCAGAAGTTATGTCTACCTCCGAGTCTCATGTGCTTCCCTTTCCTTTCAGTAGCATGCTTCATAGGTGCTGCTAAACAGCAGCATGTATGTGTGCATGCCTGCACATGTATACACACATACTTAATGACATTCTAATTGAAGTCCTTCCCACATAGTGTGGCTAATAGTGAATTCCTGTGCAAGTACAGAGGGCTTTCACCACTTCTTGTCAAATTGTCCTAGAAGCACAAACCAGGATAATTACACAAGAGGAAGGGGAGAAAAGTGGAATCAGAGTGGAACAAGGTCAAACTGTCTGTATTTACAGAATACAGAATTTTGATTGTAGAAGAGCCTAAGGAACCAAAAAAATTCAATAAAGCTGATAAACAAGTTGGCAAGGTCAAAAGATCTATGATCAGTCTCTAAAAGATACCTGGGTTTCTTTTTGATAGCAATGAATAATCCCAAAGGAAAATGCAGGAAAAAGCTCCATGTATCTCAGCATCAAAAACAAAACAAAAAAGATATTAGATCTCAGCGTGGTCTTGGTGTCGTAGTAGTGTAGACTTCCTGAGACAAGGGGATGCTCTTCCTTTTACGTTCTATGTGGTAACTAGGGGAGTACATTATATGGCGTTAGCTCTTCTTGGAAGGTCTGGTATAGCTCTGCATTATAAAATAAACCATTTAGAAATAACTTCACCAAAGAAGTAAAAGACTATCTCTAAAACTTGAGAATATTATTTAAAAAATTAATAGGTAAACAGAATAGATTCTCATATTCTTGAATTTAAAGACTTTATTTATCCTGCTGCTATATCAATGTGGCTCCTCAAACCAGTATAAATAACCCGCATCAGATTCTAAACTGGATTTTTGCAAAAAAAAAAATAATAAAATAAACAGCTTGTAAGATTTATACGAAATGAAGGAAGTGAAGAAACCCCTTCCATAAGCAGAGTCTGAAAGCAAACTCGAGAAGACACATATTTCCATGGCAAAAGTTCCTACAAAGCTATAGTCTGTAAGACGTTGGTTATTAGCATGGACATAAGCAATAGAAAACAATTGAGAGTCCAAACATTAGGCTACAGCATTTATACTGCAAAGATGCCAAGAAAATCCAATGAGATGAAATAATGGCCTTTCAACTATTGATGTTGACACAACTAGATGTTCATGTGGCTAAAAACCAGCAACATGAAAATTAAGTCAAAAGAATCAAAAACTTTTACATGAGGATTAAAATACAAAACTCTTGTAAGGAATGAAGAAAATCTTCACCTCAGTCAGTGGTTCACAGATACTTCCCCTAACTCACAAACAACCAGAGAATAAATGAGATAAATTGTAGTTCAGCTGTGTTAAAGCTTTGTTTCAGAAAATGAATAGCAAGGAGAGAAGATGGTAATTTCACTAATAGGACAAACCATGTGCATATCATATCTGATACGTGATGAAGTCTACTATCCAGAATATACAAAGAATTTATAGTTCACTAATAAAAGTATAAGTAGCCCAATTTTGAATGAGCAGAAGGTTTGGATTTCTTTTGAAATATCCATGATCAGTAATCATCAAAAGATGTCCACCGTCATTTGTCATTAAGGAAGCAATGTGTGTGGCAGAAGCCTTGGTGAAGCATCACGTCCTGTTCTCTAGGATAGCTACAATCAGGACACAGGAGCGTTGGAAGGGCGTAGAGAAGCTGCAGCTCATGTTGCTGGTAGAAATGATGAAAATGCTGCATGCTTTTAAGAAAGCTGTCCCCTAGACCTCAGAAAGTTCAACATGGAGTTACCAAGCGTCCAGCCCATGTCTCAACCATCCCATTCCTGGGCATATATGCCCAAGGGAACTGAAAAATGTATGTTTACACAAACACTTCCACAAATATTCAAGTGAGCATTGTTTATAATAAGTCAAAAAAGTGGAAACTACCCATTGGTTAATGACAGTGTAGGCAAAATGTGATGTGCTCCAAAAATGACTCATTCTTCAGCCGTAAGAAGAAATGGCGCTGATGTGTGCTTCTACACAGATCAACTGGGACCTTATCTTCAATGTGGATCCTTTAGCCAAGAGAGGCCCAGGCTGTGTGATATACTTATACGGAGTATTTACAATGGACAGATATAGAGAAATAGAGTAGTGAGCACAAGCAGGACAGGAAGAGTGGAACGTGATGGTGACATGCCATGGGCTTCCTTGATGAAGGCGTTCTGGGATGAACAGTGCATGAGGGGTCAAGGAAACATGAAGAAGTACAAGGCGTATAACTGAGTCTGATCTCAGAGACCTAAGATTTGCTGCGATCTGTGTGTTAGAGAGTCCAGACCTGGGTACTGAAGGGGAGAAGCAAGCCTTTTAAAGAAAAATGTGATTTCATGTATCTGGAAAACATTAATGGAGACAAAGAAAACTTGTCTACAGATCTGGGCTACCAAATGAAAGTACTATTTTTTATAAGAACACGTGGAATAAGAACAATAAATGTGAAAATTAAAACTTAGATCTTTGTACTTAAAGTTAAAAGCTTAAAATTCATAAACTATAATGTTAACAACTCAAAAAGCAATTTTAGTTACAAAACCTGCATCAATGTACTTATTTCTTCCAACAATGGCTAGCTAGCCCTCATTTCCCCAGAGCTCTGCTGTATGAATGAGGAGAGAGTAGGATGTTTATAGTGGTGCATTGTGGTTTTTGCATGTTTGGAAAAGCATCTAGAAATAATTTACAACACAATAAAGGTATATTATAAAGTTAAATATTAATATTCTAGTTGTATTGCCACATGATCCAAAAATTGTAATTTAACGCTGCTATGTGGTAGGGTTTTTGCTCATTTTTTTCTCCACTATTAAAACCTTCCAGTTGGAGAGTCATCCTCAGGAAGGGCCTCGAGGAGCCTTGCACAGCACATCCCGGGTCCTGGTGGGATTGAAGGTGTGAAAGGAGCTGCATCTGGAGTTGTGGGTGAATTAGCCCGAGCCAGGTTGGCTTTGGATGAAAGAGGGCAGAAGCTTGGTGACTTGGAAGAGAGAACTGCAGCTATGTTATCCAGTGCAGATTCATTTTCTAAACACGCTCATGAGGTATGCCTGACATGCAGAGAGTCATCTGAATAACTAGAGAAAGATAATATAAAAATGACTACATATTGCATATTTTGTTATTTCTACAAGCATGTATTTTGTAAAATTGCAAGTTCCAATTTTTACCACAAGAGGGAAGCCATAAAAGAATAAGGCAGTGCTTTCTGACTCCTGAAATCTGTACATTTTTGAAGGAACATGCCCACTTAGGACCTTCATAAGCAATACAGAAAATATGGAGCTGTTTGTCAGTGACCTCAATAAAAATGTTAACCTTCCTTAACTTGCCAGAGCCTGCAACCATCTTGACCTAAGAAGGAAATCAGTTGTCTCCTGAGTTCTTCCAGGTAGCTCTAAATATCTAAAAATCAGTTAGTATGTTGTATATGTGTGTGTTGTAGGCCTGACATGCAGACAGTCACCCGAAGAACTAGAGAAAGACAGGCACATCTCATGGAGAGGTAGGGGCACAGCTTTCGTAGTGAACTCATTGACCTCAGAAACAGATGCCATAAAGTGTAGGGATCTCTAAATGATGCTCGCACAACTATATTTTGTTGGCTAATACAGGGCTTTATGAAAAATTAATGTGTGGGTTGCAGAGATGACTCAGCAGGTAAGAGTGCTTACTGCTCTTGCAAAGGACCTGTGCTTGGTTCCCAGAACCCGCATGGCAGCTCACAGCCATCTGCTAACTCCACTTCTGGAAAACCTCATGCCCGTCTCTGGCCTGCTCGCAGTATAAGGTTGTTCACATAGAAAAATGCAGGCAAAAACCTCATGTGTGTGAAATAGAAGGAAATTTTTAATGTTTTTATGGGCTTCAAAACCTTTGTGTAAAGTGCACATTATTTTTGCGTGTGTGTGTGTGTGTGTGTGTGTGTGTGTGTCACTCTTGGACTTCACGCTTTGGACTGGTGACATCTCGTTTCAGCTTCCTAGTCTGGCCTTCTAGGATGTCTTAGATTCTTTCAACGTTATTTTTATCTGTGACTATCCAGTCTTTATAATACTAGCATTCCTTTAGTTTTTCAACCAATAGCCATCTCTTCTTTGCTCACATCGTATGAAGAACATAATTTAACCTGCCATCTGTCTAGATCATCCGCAGGAGCCCTGGGTGCCCGCAAGCACCTCCAATGTAAACCAAGAGCCTTCAGCATAGAGCAGGGTTTGCTGCCAAAATACAGACAGTTCTGTCACTTTCACAGTATCTGCACATCCCAAGCCACGGGAGCACAGTTGTCTTTCCCTTCTGTAGGTGCAGGTTTTAGACATAATTGAGAGTCTAATGAGAACAGTGCATTGAGGTGAGATCCTGGGCTCTTGAATTCAGATCATCAGGCCCAAACCCCAGACTCAGCATTCTGTTCACCTTGCGTAAAACCTGAAAGCCTTGTTTTTTTTTCTTTTATTTAGAAACTGAGGAAATAATACAAACCCCAAGAATTGTTACAGATCAATTGAAATCAAGTAAGAAGAGTGAGTCATTTGTTGTCTGGCACACAGCGAGGGCTTAGGAAATTTGACACGGAAGTGCTTTTTTCAGCCTTTCTTTCCCCGATTCTTTAAAGTGTTACTTTTATTTCTAATTAGAGACATGGCAGTTGCCTTATTTTTAAGTTATTCACCAAGGCAACAAACTGTCACACATCAAAAAAAAATTATGATACGTATTAGAAACTTGACCATCTTCTAGGATAGGTTTTTTTTAATGAATATTACCATTTTTAATCTAAATAGAATAATTCTTGCTAGTTTAAATAAATTGAAATAAGCAGGGTGTAATATCAGTCTGGAATGTTTCAGGGTGGTGTGCTTTATTTTTCTGGAAATTTGAAAACATATTTTTCTTGATTTTTTTCCCTCTTTTAGATGATGCTGAAATACAAAGATAAGAAGTGGTACCAGTTCTGACAACCAGAGTCTAATAAAAACCAACTTCACCCAGAAGGAAGAGGCATTTCCTTGTTGCGGTCACTGGTGTATTGGGGAGAGAACAGAAGCGGGAAGCGCCTTGCTGAAAGCCGTCCCCTCCCAGCACAGTCATGCACTGTCTTACCTCAGTCTCACAGCTTCCCTGAGAACTCATGCCTGCAGACTGCAGCATATGGCGTGTGCTGCCTGTGAGACGACGACGGAGAGCTTAGCGGGGTTCCATTCACAGATGAAAACCCAAAGGGATGTGGAGAAGTCCTTGGATCATTCCTGTATTAAACTTTCATATGCCAAAAGATTTTGTGCCGTGGTATCTGCCATCAGTGTTTTATCTGATGTGGGGAGAGGCAATAAATCAGAAGTTCTAAGTCTGAAATAGTCATATTTGTGTCGGGACTGAATTATGCACAGCTGTCTGGACTCACCCTCTCTCAGGCAGACTGGTCATCAGTATCATTAGTGAAAATCAACAAACTGTCCCCTTATCTTTAGACTGTGCTGAATGGTGGCTTTCAGTAATCAAAGCATACACATGGCTTGTGTATGGGATCTTCTTCGGTTCTCATTACTGTATATTTGTGTTCCATTCCTATGTTTTCAGAAGCAAACAAGGTGATATATCACTTTTCATGGAAAAGTGTAACTCATGACTGAATCGCTCATCTTCTGAGAGTTTCCATGTAGTGGCCATGCGGTGTGGAAAGTAAGAAACCCTCCATTGTGGTGAGGAGAATTCTTCAGTGTCCTTTGTCCTCATTCACATTAATTCAGCTAAAGGTAGATTTGACCAAAAGAGTTACTGTTTAAATTTGTAGAAAAGTTGAAATTGGCTACGTTTTTAATTTTGCTTGAATTTTTATAAAATGTTCAACCAAATGTACCCTTTCATTATTTAATTAAAATTGCTAAAACAACAATGTTTCATCATTTCAGTAAAGTGCTCAGCTCCCCTTTTAAAATGTCCTGTATTTGCTAACAATTCCGGTACACTCAGGTGATGAGCCAGTTAAATCTTAGTGCACATTGCTGCTGCATGGAAGACTGCAAGCCTCTTTTGTCAGTAATTGTCCAAGAGTCTAGTCTAATGACCTACAAAATAACTCCTGTAGAAATACATTGCAAATCTGTACATATCCTTTTGAAATACTAAAAGCAAAAAGGAAAGGAAAGTATGATCACTTCAGTAACTGAATGTTTTCCATAATGAAGGGAGATGTGTATTACGTGGCAGACACCAGTCGGTTCCTGCAGTGGCATTGCAGCCTAGAAAGGAAGGCGCCTATTATACACAGTTGGAGGATATAATTGTTAAAGCCACAAAGGCAGAAGTGAAGTGGGAGCATGGTATTTATATATTGTCTTCTATGAAAGTCTGCACTAAGTCATTGTCCTTAAATAAGCAGGGCTCGAACTGATGGGAGCCTGCTTGTTTTCTCCTCCATGTGATGCGTGAAGGTCCCTGTAAGACATCTTCAGTTCCGCAGCCTGTCACTCACCTGTTCCTCTTTCGCTAATAATTCTTTTGTTTACATTTTATAATGTGCACTACTGGATATGAAAGTTTACATCAAAGTTTATTTTAAATAGCATCAAGTTGGGATTAGATATATATGGTAGAGAACTGATCAAGACAAAATGTTTTATAACTACAATCATTTTTAAAAGTTTCTCAATCTGTAGAAAGTGAATAATATTTCTGTTTCATGTCTATGCTCTGAACATTTGGTAGTTTACAAATTGCTTAATTTGCATTATACATTGCCCACTAAACCCATGTCCCATGATACCTCATAGGAAGAGTTGTGTCCTTTTTAAAAGGTACAGTTTTATGAATACCAATAGTGGAGACTTTTCCAGGGGTGAAAAGTACTAACATAGCCTAAGACATTGCTTGACTCTGTGTGGAGCTATTTATCTGTTGCATTATTTGTGTATCGAATTCCTTTCTATAGTCATTATAACTGTGTAAATAAAATGAATCAAAGTTGTAATGATTTATTAGTAGAGAAGTAGATGTGTTTACCTGAGATGGATTTTATAAGATCATCCTAATGCATCATTTTAAATCATTCGTTTCTTATTTTAATTAATCTACATATTGTGCACAACAACCTAAGAGACTAGATTAGAAAGTACAAAGTATTTTTGAATAGAGAAAATGATCTTCCCAAGCTGTGCTTGATTCTGTAAATAAAACAGTCTGCAGTACCGACCCAGGGCGCTGACTACTGCAGCCTGAGAAAGCCTGCCTCCCCCAACCCACTCCTGTCTTTTTTTGATGCAAAAAGAAGTA
Organism: Ellobius talpinus; assembly: GCA_001685095.1. Lineage (NCBI taxonomy): Eukaryota > Metazoa > Chordata > Mammalia > Rodentia > Cricetidae > Ellobius > Ellobius talpinus. The sequence continues at coordinate 15,049 of LOJH01007149.1, forward strand.
GTCACCAGCAAGCCAAAGTTTCAGGAATTCTAACAGCAACAACAAGAGGTCAAAATAAAAAATATCAGAAAATGAAAATGTGTGTGTACATGCATGTGGGGTGTGTGTGTGTGTGTGTGTGTGTGTGTGTGTGTGTGTGTGTGTGGTCTTCTCTGCGCCCTCAGCACTGATCACATTTGTCTTTGATTCTGAAATTCAAGTATTCTGAAATTAACATTATTAACAGGAAGAAGATATTTCTCTGTATGTACCACATACCCAATTCGTTTCATTTTCAAACTAAAATCAATCTGTGTTTGCTTAGAATACTGTTCTTTAAAGTATTTCATTTTGTCAAAAATCTTTATATCTGTTTGAAATATGGCATCACCTTAACACTCGCTTACATTTCAGACATACTATGTTTCAAAAATTTGATTATGGATTTTAAAAACAAAACCTGTTCCTCTAGCTTTGAGGTTTTCATGGAAAAATACTGCTGTGTCCACCTGTCATTCTGTGCGAGTATACTGCAGAGTCATCAGGACATTTCTTAAAGAAGCATCTACTGAGAACTTAGCTCAGGTAGACGTCAAGTGTGCAAAACAAGCATGAAGTGTACAGATGTTTAGGATGAGGTGATGCCGGGAGACAGCCGAGGACTGGGGGATTCATTCCAAGTTTATCCTGAGTTCTGTATTCGAATCATTGTGCTTTGCCCAAGGATTTCGCATGTGACATTAGTAAAGCTATCTCCAAAGGGAACTGTTTTTTGTGGCAAAGATTTATTTTAATGGGGGATTTTGTTTATTTGTTTCTGCGAAATAAAGAGCACTGAACTTTAAACTTGAATTTTTTTCTGCACTTTTTTAGGTAATGACTTTTTATTGTCATTTAATCTGCATTTTCGGTTTAAATCAAGTGATATATGTGTGTGGGAAACATACCAAAATCATGACTATGCTTCTAGCTGCACCTGAAACCTATCAGTTTTAAAACCTTTAATAGGGTTTTATATAGCTTTTGAAGATTAAAAACAAATGAAATTATTTGCTGTACATTTCGGTGTTCTTGGTCTTTGTTGCGACACTTTCAGAGCTGTTTTCCAGTCACACAGTCACACGTCACCTTTATACACTGCTAGAGAAAGTACCTTTAGTTTTAGATAAGTTTTTATAAATGTTTTCTTTAATTTTAAAAATGGTGAACTTGTTAAGTCAAAGTACTTAAAAAGTATGTATATTATCCATACAAAAAGTTATGTTTTACACTTATAATAAGAAATACTGATATCTCATATAGAGATACAATTAAGTTTTAAAAGTCATGCAGCATTGACAAGTCTTCATACATGACAAGATACAATTATATAGTTTCTTTTAAAAAAATTTAATATTTTCAAATACTGATTTTATTTTTGAGGGAAAATGTTCACAACAATAATTTCTATAACTTTATCTGTAGTTTCAGCTTGCTGTTGGTTGCCTAACTTAGCTATTGTTTTAATATATATATATATATTGAAAATGATTATCCAGATATTTTCTTCTACCTTTTTTAAAAATAAATTTCCAAAAATAGGAACAGAGCATATGTATTTTTGTCAATGAAGGGTTTTTATTTTATGGTTTATAGAATTTGTTCTTTATCAGTTTAATAGCTAATATCTCTAGGCTTTTTAATCTATATTTACCTTGAAAAGAATATACCTGTGTAGTTGGTGTCCCTTCTCGTTTTCTGTTTTGTCTTTTTCTTTTCAGCGTTTGTTCTGGGTTGAGATTAATGCCCACGTGTGCTTCTGATTTGGAAATGAATACAGGGTTGCTGGGGTTTGCAGCGGCTCTCTCCTCGGGTCTACTTGCACAGTGCCATGGGCATCGCCGCTGTCTGCCTCAGATGCTGTGAAGGTTCTGTGGACAGAAAACAGTTGTTTCAGCTGGCGGGAAAACTGGAGCTGAGCTTTCCTGAGGAAGTAAATGGTTTTAGTAACTTCCCAGTTATGGGTCTGAAGTTACCGGTTCATTCTTGAATTAGACGTCCATCACCAGACCTGCTTAGGGGATGTCCTGTGTCTATTTCTCAGAGGAAGCATGAATGTACTTTGCCAGTATTTTTCAGCGAGACACATAGTTTAAAGTTAATTTTTTTCATCTGTAAGATGTAAATAAATAGTGTCAATTCATTCACTGTAGGTCATTTGACGCAGGCATTTAAAAACAGGTGTAGGTTAATTGCTATGAAGTTCTATTTATGTAATTGTGGATTTTGATGTTTTGGGTTTTTTCAATATCATTTGTATTTTATCTAAACCTTGCTTCAATTAAAGACAATGTAATGAGTTTCAAACAACCTTAACATATCAATGGAGATAGCGTAAAGATGAGAAATAGTGACTTGATTTCTGTGTGTCTATGAATAGTAACGGGGGATACTTTTGATGTGACCTCTGCTCAACATGGTAGCTAGAATCGGGGCGGAAGGCTTTCTAGTTACATTCATTGTAAATGTGTTTTCAAAGAAAAGGTATTTAAAAAGACAGATTTAGTTTCCTAGCATTGTCCACTCTGAGGATGAGCATGTTTGGTCCAGAGTGCTTGCCTGTGTGTAAACGCCATGTGTGCTGTTCAGCTGATGCATCCTCTCTTTATGTCTGCTCAGTCCAGCAACTCTAAGATAATTACTAGAATATGCTTTCCAAGTGTTTTTTAATTATGTTTTGTTTCATTTTTTAAATAGCACTATTGCAAACACTAAAAATGTCTTGAAACTTTGTAGTTATTTGCATTCCTGTAACTTAATAGAAAAAAACTTGTCATCACAGCCAAAAGGTTCAAAAGTAAGTAATGAAATATTTTTTGTAAATAAATACCATTATGCTGGTATTTTAAGAATGTATTACGAATTAATTTTTCTGGAAAATGTTCATATATATGTATATGAATGTCTGCTGAAAGGCTCTGATTGGGCAAAATAAAAAAATACTCAAATCTCTCCTGAAACCAAAAGAAAAGCCCCTTTTTCTGGGAACTTGTTTTAATATTTTTTTCACATTGTGGAATTAACACATTAATTGAAGAAAATAAACCTATAAAATAGATCATCACCTTTCCAAAGATAAGCTTATAGGTAACTGAGACCACCGACATTGAATGAGGTAGGCTTCTTGGTGAAAGGCACCTAGGCAGCCACATGGTAGATGGATGGGGTGGAATGGAGACAAGGTCTAGACCTAGATGCACACAAAGAACCAGGATCTTGTTAAAGTACTGATCCTGAGTCAGTGCATGACAAGCTCCGATGGAAAGTCACTTTGCATCTCTGGAGTAGTGAGGATGACGGTTATTTCCATAGTTACCACTTTCTAATCGATCTGTCAGTGTCAGTGTGGGACCACTTGCACCAAAAAAGGAACATTCGATCGATGGATCCAGAATAAAGTCAGGGAATGCTGACTTGATTCTCATTCTTGCTTCTGTTAAACATTTCTGCCTCTTACTGTGATGCTCTCCTGTTCCACATGGGGGCAGTCCTGCCCTGAGCAAAAGGCTTTTAGATCTGCAAGGAAAGCCCACAGCCTTTGCAGAGGTCTGCTTTTATGATGGTCTTTTTATCTGAAAATGTATGCAGCACATCATTTTATGATATTACCCAGTGGTGTGTACCGTTTCATACTGGTCTGAAAACAAGATTTCCATGTATCCTTTGTACGGTAAATATTTGAGTATGTCTTGTTGCTTTGATAGGAATATATACTCATTATTCTGACTTCCTAGAAGTATATAGGAAGATTCTAAGGGGTTTTTTTCCCCATGAATTTAAAGATGCTGTTTTCATTTTCTGTTTGCAGTTTCTGTACCAAAATTAGCTGTTATACTAGAAGCTATTAAAGTGTGTGCTGTTTAGGTGAAGGCATCTTTTAAAATGCAAAGGCCTCTCTGAGTTATTTTCAGACTTTTAATTTCTCTATTTGTCTTGTTGATACTTTATGCGCTAACCACCCTCAAAGACAACTTAAATCAAGAAATACATTTTATAAATAAAAAAAACTCAGAGGAAAAAAAGAATATTTGTTACCAAAGGAGTGTGAAAACTTAACACAGCATGTAGCTAGAGTTCTGAATTAATATTGTGCGCATCCTCCTCCAAATGCCAGATCCCCTGGGCTGCCTGTGTTGAGTGCCCATCTCATTCTGCATCTTCCATGTCAGTCCACCCCTGACTGCCATGCCTCTCACCCTGACTCACAAATGCTCTGCAGTTCATTGAATTTATCTTAAGAAAACACTTCTTTGCTCATTAAGTAGAAAATACTATAAATTCCCTTTCTCGGGGACTTATTCTTAAATATTAGGTAAATTTGTAAATATTTTTATGAACATAATTTGCTCCCTACTGCTGGCAACATTCAGACACTCAGAAATCTACACCAATAAACAATTAAACATAAAGGAACTGTGCCGAGACAGCGTAATGAGCGGCGGAGACAGGCGGTGGGGTAGAAAGACTTGTGCCAGAGCCCGCAGGCCTAGTCCTAGCTGCCTCACTAGGACTTAGCCAGATCATGCCTGGGTGTTCAAAATTCAAGATTCCAGAAAGTGATGGCATCAAATACTAAGTCGCAAGAGCACACTCCTAAAACTGTACCCTCCATGAGCCTTCAACCAGAATGTGTGTGTAAAGGCCGTTTGATTAACCCATCGTGTCAAATCTGAGCATGAGAATTTTGTAGAAAAGCAACCTATAGATGTAGACTGCTGGGCCACAAACTCCCTATCCTTCCCATCAGCAGAGTTCCTGCACAGTAAACATGGGTGAAAGGAGGCGAGCGTGAAGACTTGTATTCTTCATAAGTTCCCAAGTAGCTTGGTATACCAGTCCAGACCACACTGAGGGTCCTGACCTAGAACCATGCCGCAGAAGCAGTTTCTTCTGTCACAGATTGTTGTGTGAGATTTTGACTGCATTCTGACAAAGTTTACTTTGAATCAGAGGGTGGAGCTAGCTACTAGCTGACCAAAATTAAACATAGAGGTTTTGGAAGACGGAGGGCAGGTAGATAGGAGTAGTAAGGCGGGGCTTAGAGAGGATCTCAGGCCTTTTGGATGGAGGAACGGAAGAGATAGGTCATTGATTGCTTCTCCATCACTTTCTTTGATCATTCAGATTCTTACCCCATATCTGACTTCCAAATTTTTTATTGATAAAGAATAATTAGATAAGTGTATCAACAGATAATCAGTATAACATCTGAACCCAACACAAGTGGCATAGGAATGAAAGCAATTGGTACACCCCGACATACGTACAAACACGTAAAGTCCTAACGAATTGCCAAATACTTCCAAGGTTAGAAAAAAGAATCTCAGACTGCCTCTCCTGTAAGTATTCATCCCTTAACCCCCACCCCATCAGGACTTTAATATCTGAACCCTCTGCCAGAGAGTATAACTCAGCTCACTCAGCATTCCCATTCAGCAGAACTAATAATATGGCCTTATTGCTTCACCATGACCTGCTGGGGGATAATACTCTTGTACACTGAAAAGATTTGCTACTCAAATTGGTTTAATAAAATGCTGATTGGCCAGTAGCCAGGCAGGAAGTATAGATGGGGTGAACAAACTAAGGATGATGGGAAGGAGAAGAGCGGTGTAGTGTCTCTAACAGATGCCCCTGAAACAGTTACCAGGCTCCATCCCAGCTAAGGGCATGGAAGAGGTGGAAAATGGGTTCTTTAGAGTTTCATTTTCTTCTGCTTGCTTTTCTGTGACAAGGTTTTGCTGTGTATCTCAGGCTGGCCTCCAACGCATGAGTCTTCTGCCTCTGCATCAGGAGGGCTCGGATCAAAGGCATTTTCCGCACACCCCCAACTTAATGAGCTTTATTCTTTATTCAGCTCTCAAAAGTTGCTAAGAGGAAACTACTCCAGAGCCTCCAAGTTGGTCCTCACTGCGCTTTTCTTTTCGAGCGTTAGTCACCAAATACTCCCCGAAGACTGCCAAGTGCCAACACCTTTAGCATGTTTTCTTCCTTTCTTCCCTAAACTGTAGCTCCTGTATCGACATCAGGAATTCTCCTACCTCACTTCTACAGCTAAGAGAACAGGTTCTGCTGACTAATTCTAGGCTGCTAGACACTTGGGAGTGCTTTCTGTTACTTCTCTGAGCCATGTAATCATGGTGTGGGTTTTCCTCTGCCTTCAGAAGGGACTAGAGCCATGATCTTTCCATTCTTCCAGTTGGTTCCATCATTACTCCTCCTCAGATCCAAACCACGTGGGCCAGGAGCAGGCTCACACAAAGCCCTGCTCTGTTTCTCTACAGAGAAAAATTATCTGTATAGCTCTTATAGAAGAAAGATTTTTTTTCCTTCATGGGTCATTTATAATGTATCTCTTTAAGCATAATTGGCCTGAAGTTAGAACCTTGCATTTCTCTGCTTTTATGGAGTGTCCAGAGACTGGCGACTGACTTTCCCCTCCTCCTTCTCTCCCTCTTCCCCCTTTTATTTCCTCTTCCTCCTTTTGCAACTTTTTATTTGTTAGCTCCTTTGCTGACATTTATTCAAAAAGCATTTTTTTCCTCAAAATTGACATCCAAATCACAAATGCTAAAAGTCCATTTCGAAGTTCAGTTACCCTCCTTTTGATTGTTGTTCGCCTGTTTGCTTTTCATTACTGTTTTTCTCCTTGAGACACTATTGTGCCATTGCCACGTAGACCAAGCTGACCTAGAACTCGTGGTTCTCTCACTTCAGCCTCCCATACTCTGGAAACACAGGTGTGTGCCGCCATACCAAACTCCAGCCATTTTTATTCCACGAATATTTATTGGGAATTAAGAAGATGTGACACTCTGTTTTATAGCCTGAAAATAGAGAAGTCTGCACACAACAGTGACATTTTCCTTTCTCTCTACTTCTTCAGTGATAACACTAAATCCATGGCAAACGGGAGAGATCCAGCTGACAGAGCAAGGAGAACGAGAAATTTTTTGAGGAAAGTGGGAAAATACAACATGAAGTCTTATCTGTAGTACATGCCTGCCAAGCACCTGTTTCCCATTTCTCACCGCACCGAATCGGTCACCATGGCACTCTCTGCCCCTCATTGGTTACTCAAAATCATTTTTGCTTTCCTGTTTAAAGCTTAGTTCTACCTCTACACCTTCTATTTGAGTTAAAATTTGTGACTGCTCACTGGTGAGCGTCTTTGGTATCTTCTCTGGAAGATTCTGGATTATTCTAGAATATTCTCTCATCTCACTTCATATTTAGTTGCTTCTCTCCTAAACATCCCAGGTTCTTCCTGAGACCTCTAGTAAAGTTGATTCTTTGACAGTGTGGCCCCTTAACGGCCACCTGTGTCCACATGCTGTACTTTCCTTTGCTAACACTGTCTGGCCCTCATCGCCCATGATGTAGTTCTGTGTTCTTAATTTTCATTCCCAGAACATCCTTCATGGCACTAATCCCTTTATGGTCAGGCTGCAATGCCATTTTCTCTTGAAAGCCTTCTGTAGCTGAAGTGATTAATTGCTTTCTCTTCTCTGCTACAACAAGCATTTCTTGCTACCTGTAGCTGAGTCCTTATTGTAGAGTGGCTTATTTTGTCCACACACAACTACTCTCTAGATTCTGAGCTCCTTGACAGAAGAGACTCTTGTCTATCTTTGTCACGCCAGCATCTACCATGATGCCTGTCGATAGAAAGTGTTCACTAGTATTTGTTGGTAAATTGCTGACAATTCAAGAGTTTCTTTTCATGTTTGTTTACGTTAAGAAATTCTCACAATACCTGTGTGCACAGAAAGTGTTATATATTTCATATTTTATTATCTATATTTCAGCCACAAATGTTCAGTAGCTGCTGACATTTTACCTGGAACTTTGCCGTAAATATAAAATTATGTTTAAATGTGCTTGGTGTGTGATTCCCCTCTGTATGCTGTGAATATGAGTGGTTAATAAAGAAAGCTGGCGTGAGTCTATGGCAGGGCAGAGCAGATGTAGCTGTGGAAGACAGAACTGAATGCTGGGAGAAAAAAGGATGGAGGAAGAGAGGAGCCGTGTAGCCAGCAGGAGACAGACACTGGACATTTTGCCTGGTAAGCCATAGCCACGTGGTGATCCACATATTAATGGAAATGGGTTAAATTAATATGTAAGGGTTAGCCACTAAGAAGCTAGAGCTAATGGGCCAAGCAGTGAGTTAAATAATACAGTTCCTGTGTGATTATTTTGGTTCTGGGCAGCCAGGACAAACAAGCGTCCCCTCGCTACATGTGCTAGTACTCTATTTGAATCTGAATCTCTATTTAGAATCTGATTATTCTAAAACCTGGGGTTTCTTTTTTCTTTAATGTTAATAATAATTATCACTCGCTATATATGTGTGTGTATTTTAATTAGTGCGTTTTTGAGGCCTTTGTGGCTGCTACCACATAGAACCATGTGGATACATATGGCTATTGTGGACTCGGCCTGGGCCAGGAATGCCCTTGACATCCATTCAGAGCAGGCACCAGGATTTGTTTGGACCCAGAAAGCTGATGGCAACCAAGACCCACCTTATGAAGTCAGTGGACGTGTAGGAGTTGCTGATGGGTTGTGTCAGCAACCTTCCTCTGAATGGTTTGGAGACATGTGAGCACAATCTATCACAGTGCTGCCTTTAGGTTGAGTTCCGGGTGACAGACGCAGTAAGATGGGTAAACAGCTGCCAGTGGTGCTTAAAGTGGCCTGTGTCAAAGTGTGTCAGGGAAGAAGGATGGAGGCTGAACCCTTTAGGAGGCCAGGAAGCCATGTGACTGACCTATACAAAAGAATATAAAGGACAATACTCAGAGAAATGCTTAAAGGTCAAATATAGTAAATTATATAGACATAAATTAAAATCTAGGAGAGGGTAAATTCCTTGAAAAACTCCTATTTAGGGTGAACTGTGTGATCACAGAGTCTCACTGGAGCCTGAGTGAGAGTCCTAAATAAAGCCTTCTAGCGGCTTTTCCCTGCCCTTGCTGTCCATCTTCAGAATGCATGAGATGCTTACCTGGATGAATGACATAAGGCTTTGCCCTGAACCTGACTAGACCTACATTTATAAGACGATGTATCACAAAGAGAGGAAAATTGCTAACTCAGTGCATGTTTGACCTGACCTTTTCATGGAAGCTAATGAAACATCACAGTATTTACCAATCAAGGAAGCAGTTTGTGAGAAGCTAATATCTCCTACAAGAATTGATCCAATCCCTGCAGACACACTCTAAAGCACACCTGTGGACTCACTGCAGAATCTGACTATTATTTGTAGATGATACACATGGTGTGGTGTGTGTGTGTGTGTTTGTAAATGGAGACTGATTTTTTTGTTTCCCAGTCACCCAGACCCAAATAATCACACAAAATTATGTTATTTATAATACTTTGCCAATGACTCAGGCACATTCCTAGATAACCCTTATATCTTAAATTAACCCATTTCTATTAATTCATGTATTGCCATGAGGTTGTGGCTTACTGGTAAGGTTTCTGTTGTATTTCTCCTTCAGCAGCTACATGGTATCTCCCTGACTCTACCTTCTTTCCTCCTTTTTCTCTGCTTGGATTTCTGACTTGCTATATTCTACTTTGCCATAGGTCAAAGCAGCTTCTTTATTAATCAATGGTAATAAAACATATTCACAGCATAAATAGGGTAATGCCACATTATCTCCCTTTTCTGTCTAAATAAAAAGGAATGTTTTAACTTTTACATAGTAAAATTACATATAACAAAACAGGTATCGAACAAGAATTATAGTTGTAATATTTCTTTGTCAGTGTAAATTTCAAATCTAATTTATCTTTTATCCTAACTAAGAAAAACTATAACTATATCTGTCTTCAACTCCATCAAAGACCCCAGAAGGATATAATATTACCTAAGTGTTGCTGGGTCCTAATGTCTTCCTCAGGGGAGGGGTTGAAAAGGCATGATGTCATTGAACACAGATGCTGGGAGTCAGATAGAAGGCTTACAGCAGACTCATTTATTTAGCGACAGAGAAAACTTACATACCCTTCCAGCACCCAGGCATTCTGATCCATTGGCAGTTGACATCTCATGCTCATCTCTCTTATTGGCTAGGCATAGACAGGACCTCTGACAGCTCCAGACAGACTCCAGGTTGACTCCTTTTGGCCTGGTAGTCCTTAACTTCCTATACCTCAGTAAACAAGAATTGCATTGTAAGCAGCTTCTAAAATCTAGAATTGACAGAGACATCTTACTGCCTGAACAGTCACCCAAAGTTCTTCTGTAACATTGAGGCATCCATCTTTAGCCTATAGGCCCATAGTATCGGCAGACTTTTCTATGAAGCAGGAAATTTGAAAGATGGTTTTGCCTCTATTGGCAGTTTGTCAGTCATGTTTTTCTGTGTCCTGCAGAATGTCTGGCAGACTCTTTCATGAAGCAGGATTGCTGAAAGGCTGTCTCACCTTCTTTAAGCAAGTTCATCAGTCATTTACCTGTAGGTCCTGGATGTCCAGTTCATACAGCATACCACCAAGCAGTTTAGGCAAGAGCGGTTTCTTGCCCAAATGGCTATCAAACTCCATAATGAGTTCATCATCCCTCTTGAAGTAGTTGGTGCTGCCAGAAGCAGATATGTCTCACTGTCAAGAGAAGTCTAAGTATAAATGTCATATTCTGTAGGTCTTTGAAGTGTTGAAGATCATCTATCTAACTGAAATAAATCTCTGTATATCTAAAAAAACTAATATGACAAAAAATATGATTATTATAGATTACTGTCTATTAATCTATGTTTTTAATGATACATTGCATTCTTAAAATGAGCTGCCCAAACACAATACCTTAAACAAGAGCAGAAATACATATACATAGCGTAACAAAATTGAGCTTAAATTTGTATCAATAGAACAAGATCCATACCAATGCAAAGCATCAATTTCTATATCTTATCCCCTTTCTTTTCTTTTGTTTTTTTAGAAAGAGCTTGACACTGAGACTATTAACCACTTATAATCAATCCCCTTTAAATGAAAACAAACATTCATAAGCAATCATTTTGGGAATTTGGGAGTTGTTTCTCCAAACTGCTTCCTGCTGTTTGTTGGGTGAAATATTTTTAGGGTTACAGAGATCTTTCAGGGGGTCCTGTTCCATCAAACTACATTAGCTGTGAAGGAATCCATAGGTTCCCATCCTCTGTAGAAACAAAAACAGAACCTCTATTCCAAAGCAGCATAGCCTTAGACTTTAATTTTGAAATCAAGACACCTTTAAAATGTGTTAGTTTAGCTTAGCAGCCCCAGAATCAATATATCTCTGCAATCAAAAAGTCCAAAGAAAGCACAGAAATATACATAATACAGACTCTCTGTGTTTTCTCCTTTCTTATTTATTTATTTATTCATTTATTTTGTTTGTTTGTTTGTTTTGAGACAGGGTTTCTGTCCTGGAACTAACTTTTGCAGACCAGGCTCACCTCAAACTCACAAATATTCACCTGCCTCTGCCTCCTAAGTGCTGGTATTACAGGTATGCGCTACCACCATCTGGTCTGTATTTTTCATTTTTACATGGCTTATTTGTGTTTACTCTATTACTTTCTAATATTTATTTTATTAACTTTACTCCTTTAATCAATGACTATCTGTGTTCTTTTGTATTACTTTTACTGTCTCTTTAAAAGACTTTGCTTTAATTTTAAAACTACTTCTTTCTATAACTGCCTATCCCCGTTTTCTTTTTTTAAACCTTTGTACATTTTTTAAACACATTGTGACCCATTCAAAGGTTTTTTTTCTGTTTGAATATGTCTTTATTATGTATCTGTAATTCTTTTTTGATCACTGTTGTGAACTGTTAAGCAGGCATAACTAGGACCAGAGCAGCTGCTTTGGCTGTTGGTTCCACCCTGCTCAGCTTTCCAGCATGGCAGGAGTCCATTTACCAACAGCTCTGGGAGCCATGTTTACCACCCCAACTCTTGGAAGCAGTTTACCCACGCCACCACCAAGTTACTTGTAGCACACAGCCCACAAATCTCATTAAAGTGCTCTATAACAGGACCTCCTGAAATAGCCAGCCATTTGTGCCACCAGTAAGAACCAGGAAGCTGTTTCTTAAAGGAACTGTGCAGATTTTGCTACTAACACTGAGTCAGGAAGCCTTCTCTTAAAGGAGCCACGCCTCTGCTCACCATCAGCAAACAGAGCCTATCTAAATATACGAGGTTACCAAGAAGCTCCAACTGATTCCCATTTATGTGGGTCTAGAAACATTTCTTTAAAAAAGCTTTCTTAGGCTTTATATGGATATTCTTGCCCCACGTTGAGCACCATCTGTAAATGGAAACTGCTTTTTCATTTTCCAGCTACTCAGACCCGAATAAGCACACAAAATTCTATCAATTATAACCTGCTTGACCAATGACTCAGAAGTATTCCTAGCTAACTCCTATATCTTAAATTAACTCATTTCTATTACTCTGTGTATGTGTGTGTGTGCACGCACACTCATGAGCACATGAGTGTGTGCACTTGTGCACTCAAGTATTGTGAAACTTTATTTAGTGACTGAGTATGTTTTTATCATACTATTTAATTTCTTAGTTCACATGCAGATTTTCTATTGCCTTAAAAGGAAAAGGATTTAAAAGGCCATTGAAGGCAGTTATTCAAGAGCAGAGAAAAACAGCTTTGAATCTGAGACTGTAGCTCTCTAACTGATGTAGCGTGCATGTAACATGTCTGAGGACCTGTTTTCAATCTGGACACTAGGGAGAGAAGATTGGGTTTATAAGAAAGATTAAGATGAGTGTCTGATGACATGCACAGCTATGTTAACTAAGAAATAACCTTCCTGATGTCCTTTGAGATGTGAATTCCATCTCCATGAACCTTTTTTATCCCTTGGAATAAATGAATTGATTTTTCAAGTAGTGGCTGTTCCTAGATCCCAAAATTTCCCCCAAACCCCGTATTTGAAACAAGTTGTCCTATTTTATATTCTGCATTATGTATCTATATTTAATGTGCCATTAGATAAAATTGCCTCCATGTTTAGTGAGATCCAAGCCAAATACATGAGTCATAGCCATCAGTCTAGGCAATGCCAACTCAGGTAACCTGATGGTTAGAAATCTACTATCAGACTCACACACTCTGTGGTGATTTGAATGAGACTGTCCTCCATAGGCTGTCAGACTCATGTCCTATTTCATGACCACTGTTCAGTCTTTTTGAGAGAGGAACAGTTAAGCACAGCTCTACAAAGGAGGATCTAAAAATGCAATCCATAGGAGAATCATATTAATATTAGTGTTCCGTTTTTCTGTCTTCAGTCCTTGGACTAGTGTCACCCAGAAACATCTGAGATTTTTATCTAAGATTTCCGTGAAAGTCAAAAATGGGAACTAGAAGAGTAGAACTAATAAAAAATGGGGTTCGGGTCCTGGGCATTGCTACTCTTTGACAAGCCGTCACTCTCCGGGTGTTTTAGTTTGCTTCTTGATGCTGTGGTAAAACACTTTGACCAAAGCAACTTACAGGAGAAAGAGTTCATTTGGGCTTATGGTTCCAGAGGGAGAAGAATCCAGCATAATGGGGAGGCCCGACAGCAAGCAGCAAGAGCAGGAAGCAGGAAGATCACACATTAAACTAAAAACACAAAGCAAAGATAGGAAACTGGACATAGGGCAAAACTATGAACTCTCAAAACTCACCCCTACGGACACACTTCTTCCACCAAGGTCTCACCAACAGTGCCACCAGCTGGGGAGGAGGGGCTCAAATGCACGAGCCAGTGGGGCTGCATTGATCATTTCGACCACCACACCAAACACCAATAGTAAATTGTCTTGTTTGCTGGGTGGTGGTTGAGTGGACTAATTATAAGTTTTGGGTTGGGTAGAATACTTTTTTCATAGTCAATATCATTAGCTATAGTTTCTAAATATGTTTTATCACCACACATAATATTACATATTTGATGTGTGATTGTAATTGATACTAAATGAAATCTGTAGATTTACTTTTATTTATGTGTGAGCTTATTTGAGCATGGGAGTGCAGAGTCAACGGAAGCCAGAAGATGGCGCCTGAAACCCCTGGAGTTAGATGAGGATGTGCATTGCCCAGACTGGGTTCTGGGGACCAAACCAGTCTTCTGCAAGAGCAGGATGCGGTGTTAACCACTGAGACATCTCATTTCTCCAGGCTCTAAGTGAAATTGCTTAAAGATGTCATTACAGCTGCTGCAAGAACAAAATCACTGAGTGGCCAGATAAGGGGCTGGGGCTCCAAGTCTTCACTGGCATCAAAGAGCAATGCCCCATGCTCAGGTTCACAGAGGTACACACCCACAAAGCTAAGATTAAAGGTGCTTAGAGAAAAGCCCAAAATAGCAGCCACTCCAAGCTCTCCACACAGAAAGAGCCTCTTCCTGTCTGAGGCTTCTTTGAAGTTTCCCGTGTCCTTATATGTTGGGCTCTTTCTCATCTTTCAGGACTCGGCTTAACAGTTCTTGTCCAAGGGGTCTTTCCTGGAACTTGGGAGATAGCTCAGTTGGTAAAGGGCTATTTTGCATGTATGGGGACCTGAGTTTGATTCCTAGAACCCATCCATGTAAAACATAAAATAAATAAATAAACGTCTTTTGTTGTCTGCTGTATTCGTAAGCCCAGAATTGGGCCAGACACCCATTAGTTATTGAGTGGACCAGGGTCTCCTGAGATATGATCCGGTTCAACTGTGGAGAAAAGAGTGTTAAAATTCGAAGGAGCTTTGAGTTTTAGCAAGTCAAAGATGACACTAGCCTTAATGCCATCACTTTTAGAGCAGAAAAGATAGTTCCTCTATGAGGCTGCTGAGAGGAAAAATAAATAATACATACAAAAAGTAAATGATTTATAAATAGAAGCGTGCCTCTCCACAAACAAGTCACCCTAGCATCCCCAGTGTCCTTGTCCATAAAATGAAAGAGAGGAACCACTAATTATACTCTAGTATACTATTATACCATATACAATATACTGGCATACTATGTATAATACTCTAGTTAGAATTTGTTTCTTTGTTTTTCAAAACAAGGTTTCTCTGTATAACAGCTCTGGCTGACATGCAACTCACTTTGTAGAGCAGGCTGGCCTCAGATTCACAAAGATCCTCTTGCCTCTGCCTCCAGAGTGCTGGGATTAAATGTGTGCGCTACCACTGCCTGGCTTGTTAGATAATTTTTAGCTGTCTGGGTTTTGATAAGAAATTTGAATGTGTCTGCTACAAGTGATACCTTCTTGTCCTATTTTTTTTAACTAATTGATACCTTTGCTTAGTTCATATATTGAACTAGAAATCGTGCAGGTATGAGCGAAGAGACAGGGTCTTCATATGTAGGAGGCAGAGCTGAATTCTTCAACCATATTTAAGGGCTGTTCAGCTGCTCGGTGGGGCCACCCACTTGCAGATGACAGAGAAGTATGACATGAACCATAACAACTGTGCCAGTAGACACTCTGAGCATAACCTGCTTCCTCAGCACAGGACCAAACACTGGCCTAATTCCTTCAGGGTTGCAGGGCCAGTAGCCTTGAACTATCTTTCTTGTGTTCGTCTTCACAAATATTCCCAGGGATCTCCTAAATGTGCTTGTGAATCCCAGGATCAGCCCAGTTTGCTCTTATTCAAACCAGGCTTTCCAGGGCTTGGCATTCAAAGATGGTCCTGGAGATAAAGCTAGCTTGCCAACTGCAGTTCTGGTTAACTGTGTAGATGGCTGTGCATGCTACATGTCACCTCCACAGCCAGGGCATTTTGCTGTTAGAGCACATGAATGAAGAAAGTTCTGCAGCCAGAACAAGCCCTGGACAAGTAAGTGTTAAGCAGCCCAGGGCACAAAGCCATTGTCTCACAGCACAGACCTCGGTCTGTGTCCAGGCATGACAAAGTTCTCTTCTTGCCCCATCTGGCCCACCCAGACTTCCTCTGGTTCTGCATGCCATGTCAGCCACACCCACTCCCCATCTTCTCAAAGGTCCAGGGGGAACATGTAGGTTAATGCTTCCCAAGTGAGTCCAGGGTGGGACCCACATATGTTCTATGATTTTTGGCCATAGAGAGGCTTAAGGCTTTGTGGTCAAAGATGACATCTCATTTCTCTCTTCACTGCTGGAGTGAGGGCCAGGTGTAAAGCTTTGTAACACAACTGTGGGGTTTCTAGATACATAAGGAGGCTCATCCTGCCTTGTAAGCTGCTTCTGTTTTATTGTTTTTTTTTATTTTTTAAATTTAACTTTTAAAAACATAATCTTTTCTCATTTTACATACCAATCCCAGTTCCCACTTCCTCCCCTCCTCCCACTC
>LOJH01007150.1:2452-24139 GCA_001685095.1 Ellobius talpinus
CTCTCTCTCTCTCTCTCTCTCTCTGTGTGTGTGTGTGTGTAGTGAATGTATGTTTGGATCGGTGTAATCATTTGTCCATGTGCATGGTAAAGACTAGAGATAGAAATCTGCTGTCTTTCTCCGTGTTGCTACACCTTATTTTCTTAGGCAAGCTCTCTCACTGAACCAGGAGCTCACCAATTTAGTCAGTTTAGCTGACCATCACACTTTCAGGGTCCCACTGTCCCTGCATCCCCAGAGACGGATTAAGAAGTACATTGCTATGCATAACTTTTTAAATGTAAGTTCTGGGAATCAAAATTAATGTCTTCATGCTTCACACAAAACCATTTACCCCAGATCTCTACTGGGTACCTGTATTCAAATAACTTTTCCAAGTGTTTCTAGAATCGAAGACACCAAGAAAGCTCTGGAGAGATTTCTCTACTGACAAGGGAGACTAATCGTAGGTCACATGGTAATGTTGACCACACAAGATGGCCCTCAGCAGTGAGTTGTGTTCCTCCAACCTGGTCCCAGTCTAGTACTGACAATGGAAGTCAATCAACAGAGGGTGTGGACAGGAAATGATTTCATGGGATGGGCACTTCTCTAGCTACACTTCTGCATGTCCACACCCACGCTTCCACTTACCCACAGTGACATCTGACAGCCCACAGCATGCTTTACTATGTCCACGGTGACAGCTATCAGCCACACTTCCACATGTCCACAGTGACTCCTCATGTTTGACTAGTCAGTAGAACCCAAACACGCTGTGCTTAGGAAACTTTTTTACACATTATCCCTTTCCTCTCATCTTCTGGGTGATGCTTAAAATTCAAGTGTGTATCAGCTACCCCCTTTTATAGAGGTGGTTACAGGAATCCACCATATCCCCAGGCTAATTTATGCCCACCTTCTGGGTTGTTTTCTTTCTATTTATTCCACAGCACTTGGTCCTCTCTCATGAGCAACAAGGTGCTTTTTTCCTGAAGGGAGTGTAAAGACCACCTTTTAAAAGAAGAATTGGCAGGTGTTGAAAGCAGTCGATGCCCAGAAGCAATGATTTCTACTCTCCTCAAATCAGATAATATAATACATCAAAGCTAGACTTATAATTGGCACTTTTTTCAAAACTATTCACCTGAAAACCAGAGGATGCACTCCAAATACAGCAACTGGATTTATTTAATAAAATGAATATTTTAATTTCCCATCTGTCACTTAGAAATTTTTCAATTTGTCCAGGTCTCGGTCTGGACCAATAGGCTAAAATTTACAGTGTTTCATAGAATATGAGTATGATAAAATCTGCAGATAAACACAATCTTTTACCTTGTCATAAAACACAGAATTGATACTTAGAATGCTGTTTTAAATCCGCCGCTCCAGGCTGGAGTTTCTGATGCCTCGAGGGCTGGATAGCCACTCTGTCTAGTGAGTGTGTCCATCAGAAGAGGGAGGTGTGGTCAAATATATATGCAAACACGAAACTCTCCAGAGGTCATTAAGATGATGCAGATGGCATGCGCTACACAGATGCCAGTGAAAAGACATAAGACTTCTGCTGAGGGGAATAATGAGGACCCTTGTTTCATGCTTTTAAAAAGTGCTAAGAAAGATCTGGTCAGTGTTCGTTCTACAAAATAAAATGAAAGTTATGGTAGGCTATGCATAAACCAATTAAGTTTGTGCAGCCATTGCATGATATTTCAAAATATCATGTACTTTAAAACAACATCTTTTATATATATATATATATATTCATAAGACTTTAATTAAATGAAAGATAAAATGTAGGTAATGGTTAAAATATTAGTGGAGAATGGTCTTGAAGTGCACCTAGTCTGCTCCAACTGTCCTGAGCAGGTACTAAAAAGGTGAGAGGCCAAAGACAAACTCCCTGCCCAGCTAGGATGGGTATAAAGCCAGATACAATGAAAATCGAACCCCTTCCAGCAGGAATGAGTGCACTGTATCCACAGGGGATTCCAGTCTCCTTAGCAAGCGACATTTAAGTAGACTCTCCATAGAGCAATGTTGATGTCTCAGGACAGAGTGGCTGAGTTGTTCACAGATAATGTGCCTGTGAGGCGAGTTGACACTCTAGGGCTCTGGAGTGCATTTTCCCCACCTCCACCGGAGAGGAAAGCACAGAGCTTAGAATACAACCTGAGGTTGACTGCAGAATCTAGAGCACAGAGGGCTTGCGTTCTGTGAGAAGCATGAAGCAAGGGTGAAGGTAAGGGCCATGAGCGCATCTTTCCAGCTGGAGTCATCCCTGAACTTGGTGTTTCAACTACAGCATAAGGAGTAGGGTTGAGGATGTGGGTGAGACAATTTGTGTGGACACAATGAGCATGGACGACTGTGGGGTAGGACCAAGGAATGGCCTAGACCCGAGCGAGACAAGAAGCAGTGGAGCATGTTTGGGACTATCACGGTTGGAGAGAAATTCTTTGTAGTATGTTTTGAAGCAGTGGGACAAGATTTGGTGACCCATGACTAGATAACACAAGACTCTTGCAAAGTTTTACAATAATCATTTTAACGCATTTTAATCACGGGGAAGCCAAGATGGGTGAGACATACAGCTTG
The DNA here is from genome assembly GCA_001685095.1 of Ellobius talpinus. Taxonomy (NCBI): domain Eukaryota; kingdom Metazoa; phylum Chordata; class Mammalia; order Rodentia; family Cricetidae; genus Ellobius; species Ellobius talpinus. The sequence goes on from LOJH01007150.1 coordinate 5,033, forward strand.
ATGTCTTAACCTGAGGTTTCAGGAAGTCAAAAATACAGAAGCAGAAAGGTCACTGGTCTAATCCCAATCTGTTTTCTGTATTCATGAATATTAATTAATGTCTTTAGGCTTTTTTTAGAGCAGCTTGGAGACAGACTGGGTGGAAGAAACAACCTCTCCACCTCTTCACAGATAGCTCATCTATACTACTGCCAGAGGTCCCCATGGAAGAGGGTGATTTCAGATATTTATCCTGCATTTGGGAAATGCAGGCTATATGAAGAAACGTTGAAGGAGCTGATCCTGCTGCTTCTTGAAGAGCTGTGGGAAATCAGCTGTGTTGCCACAAACGTTGATGTTCATACTTTGAGGCATTATATTCTTAGTGAAAATAACAGTTCTATCAACACTGCTCAATCTAAGTACAGTTACCTCCAGGTAAATCCACTTTAAGGTACAAAGTACTACAAGTCAGTATGCATTTAATGCATAACCTCATTGGAGAGCTTAGCACTCAAATCACGTCACTGCAAACCCAACCTTCCTTAACTCAGGATAGAGTAACTGTCATGAGTCAGTACAGAAGCAAATTTCCAAGTAAGTGGCCAACTTAAGAAAAAATAGAGCACACATCTGATTAAAGACCCATGATTAAGAACAATACAAAAGGGAAAGAAATGGGAGATCATATTCTATATGGACTATAATCAGGAATACTCATAGCCTACAATAGTACCTGAACTGAAGAGAAAGAAGGGATCAGGGGAAGGAAATGTACAAGGGAAAGTGTGGGTCTCAGTGACTATGCAGGGCTTCAGGTCATGGGGCATGGTCACACTGAGGAGTCCCCTCCATGGCAGAGCATACTGTAGGACAGAACATCTTGACAGGAGAGACCTATGTGAATGTCACCCTCTGAACAGTGTGCCTCCAGTATGTCTGATCAAGGAGAAGTGTGGACAAGGTCAATTTACCCCAGCTGTAGCCAATGCTCAGTTCCTGGGAAGCAGGGCTCTTTTCTTGTGACCCAGTGCAGAGTAGGTGTGTTGAGTAGCATCAGTATAGACAATACTTTTTAATCAGTCATCTTCTGTCCTCTAGGTGAAGCATTGGGCTACAGCTTAGGGGCTAATAATCCACCTACTCCATGCCTTCCAGCCACCCCCATGCTTCTTAGTGAAGAACCAGTCCAGAAAAAGCTTCTTGCTTAGAAAGTAAGAAGGGGGAAAAGATCAAGTGAGAGCCTTTGCTGAGCAAGAGACTGCACTTCATTCATTTCCATGATTCCATAGAGGGACATGTAATTACCATTGATCCTGATTATTGACAGAGGCCACTAGTTCATTTCCTGACCATCTTGACTCGAAATAATCACACAGAAACTATATCATGTAAATCACTGCTTGGCCAATCACTTAAGCATATTGCTAGCTTTCTCTTATATCTTAAATTAACCCATTTCTATTATTTTATATTTTACAGTGTTAGTTAGATTTGCAACATGACTACAAACTTGGCTATTATAGATGATTATTTATTAACCTATATTTCTTAATTATACATTACACTTTAAATGAGCTACACAAACACAATACCTTAATCAAGAGCATATATATATTATGTTATATATAAAACAACATTGATATTAAATTTTATCAATAAATCAAGATTCATACCAATGCAGAGTGTTCATCTCTATTGCATATCCCCTTTTAAATGTCAATAAACATTTATAAACAATATTTGGGAATTTGGGCATGGTTATCTCCAAACTGCTTCCTGCTTTTTGTTGGATAAAGTAATTTTTAGGGGGTTTTCACAGCAACCTTTTGGGGGGTATTGGTCCATCAAACCACATTAGTCTGGAAGGATCCACAGGTTCTCATCCTCTGGGAAAAAAAAAGAAGAACCTCTTTTCCAAAGCAACAAATCCTTAGACCCAAATTTTGAAGTCAAGATACTTTTAAAATATATATGTTGGTTCAACTTAGCAGCCCATACAATGAAATGTCTCTTTGTACTTAGCTCCTTCAAAGTCAAAAAATTCAAAGAATACACATTAATAACCTGATGTTCCCAAAAATCCAACTTCCATTCTTTTAGATAATCGCCAACTATTTTCATACCCTGTTCACATAATGTCCACTCCACTTTTATCATCTCTTTCAATTAATATCTTTTTGTATTCCATAATGGTTGTCTTTGCCATGGCTTCCCCAGAGCACTGGAGCCATAGGATACCTGTACATAGATGAGGAAGAGAGTCAGGAGGATTGATTCATGAGGAGCTCTACATTTTCATCTGCAAGCTGGTGACCCAGAAAACTCACCAGGTTCATGAAATCCAAGGCCTGAAAACAGAAGTGATGCTTCAAGTTCCCATGTTTGAAGGTCCAAGAGGCAGGAACATTGATGACCAAAGCCAGGAGATGGTGGAGTCCTGGATCTAGGAAAGAGAGTTACAGTTCTGGATGTGTTTGTTATATTCTGTCTCTTCATGGACTCCATGATGTCCATTCGTAACAGCACAGACAGACCTCTTCTTTCTCTCTCTTCCTCTTTCTCTTGTTCCTTTTCCTGTTCTTTACTCTCCTCAGATATCCCCCTCTATCTTCCTCTTCCACCTTTGCTCTCTTTCTTTCTCCTTAACTAACTTTTTCAAGATAGGTTTCAGTCTTATAGCCCAGATTGGCCTGAAGGTCACAGATATCCTTCTGCTGCCATTGTCTGAGTGCTAGGAGTTTAGGTACCCAGCTCCTGTGACCAACTTCTCCATTTTCCATCTCTCCTCTCTACTTCCATAATTCATAGCTATTGAGGACCAGCCTTCCTTACTAGCTATGGAGTTATATGGCTTTTCACAGTCCAGTCAAAGTGACATACAAAAGCAGGCATCACAGTTTCAAAGTTGACAGGATAAAGACATTCCAGCTTCCCAATAATCATTTGCTGCTAGCACCAGGGAACACTGCTTCCCTTTGGAATGCATTAAAAAATATTTCAGTAAAATATGAAGTCCTCTAATGGTGTGCTTAGGGAGCTCTTGTCAGTAGACTGTCTCCTTACAGCTCTCCCCACAGGCCAGTCCCATCATCCAGAAGTGCAGATCAGTTAGGAAATGCCTGTCAAACAGAACGCCTATGAAAAGGACCCATCCCAACCTGATTGTGGGCTCCTGTGTGAGAGAAAACAGCTCATCGCACAGGCTGGCCTTCAGCAGCTGTCCATAAATACTGTGTCTTTTGTTTAAGTCCTTTAGAAGTTTGCTAAGATGTCATTTTTAAAAAGTTATAGTTTGTATATCCTTGAGTGTCAAACTCTCATTTCCTGGGCTCAGAGGTTGGACATCTGTGACTGGAATATAAGCAAGGAGGGGTCCTCTGTGGTCCTCACCTGTTGTCTTCCTTCCTGCTGGGCCTCCTGAGCTCTTTGCTGTTTGCACAAGCCTGGGGATTCTTCCTCAGCTCATATGGATGCTACCCAAGTGGCTTAGGGTGAACCTGAAGGCTTCATTTTAACCAGCTCACAAGTGCAAATGTTCTGTTTTCAAATACTTATGTATTCTAAGATACTGGTGGGGAGAGCGACCATATGGGAATACTGGGATGCCAGGAGCATGTGTTAGCTGACCCACTGGGCCATCAAGTAGTGGGGAACTTTAATCCCAAAGAGACTCTTGTACTGGTACCCTATGTTATCGGGGAGTGGAGAGCAATATGCTTGGATAAGATGATATTTTTATGAAGACACATCTTTAGAGGAGTACATGTGGAAAAAGGCAGCCACTCCACCTCTGTGGACACAGACTGATGAAGCCCCTGTGGGCAGACCACAGCTGATTCTTTAGAAACCACCTGGGCATGCTCAGATGCACAGACAATTGTGTAGATTGATGCTCAAATATGGAACCTGATGGTAGAGAAAAATTGAAAGAAATTAACCTTGAAAAAATGTTTAAATTCTGCGTGGCTACATCCCTACTTTATTCATGACATTATTTCAATATAGCAGGAATTGGGTAAGTGTCCCACTGCACGTAGTAGGTATGTGGTGGGCATTCTGCTGCACACAGTAGGTGTGCAGTGGACATCCTACTGAACACAGTAGGCATGCAGTGGACATCCTACTGTGCACAGTAGGAGTGTGGTGGACATCGTACTGGGCACAGTAGATGTGTGGTGGACATCCTACTGCACACTGTAGGTGTGGGGTAGATGCCGTATTGAATACAGTAGACTCCAGGTAGGTGTTGTCCTGATAAGGTTCGTGGAATTTCTTTAGTACATTCAGTAGTACTGACGTAGTCACATGTTCAGAAGAAAAGGCAACTGTGCAAAGCTGTCACAGTAAGTCCATAATACCTGACTCTGCAAGCGAATAAAACACATATTCAGTGGTCGCCTAAGTAAACAGACAAAGAAAACATGAAGCAAACTAAATCAGTCTCAGGATAAAAATAATCACATTTTCTCTTATTCAGGTGTCCTTGACTTGTAGAGACATAACATCATAGATGAAAGGGAAGCACAGAAGCTGAGTCAGAATTATAGTAGAGCAATGGGAGGGAGGTGGGCTGCTGGGTTACTCAAGGGATATTATCTACTCACTCGAGAATGGCTTGGTGCTACCTGTATAGTAAAAATATAAAAAAATAGGAAAGAGAGCGCACACTCTTCCCTGTCCGTGAATGCCCAAGACTTACCTTAAATGAAGCCTGATGGTCTTTGTGAACATCAGAGGCAGAGGGTTGGGTGGGGCAGAATTAAATCTAAATAAAGGGGTCCAGGTCTCTGTAAGCCTGAGAAAGCAGTGGAAGGTGGCTGCCTCTATCCAGAGCAGGTGATGCTCCCCCTTGCATGGAACAGGAATGGCAGGAAGTGGATTATCAAACCTGTTCCTCAAATTAAAACTGGTATTTTAAATCTGAATGTGTGTCTTTCTCTTCTCTGCCCCGGGATCTGCAACAATACAAATGTACCGTAGGTGAATCACTTAAATAGTGCCTGGGAGTTGTCATTCCACCTCCGAGATCAGCCTCAGCCTTCCCGGCTTTACCATAGAATCAGGACAGCATGAAAAAAATTTCTATTCTCTCCAAAAACTAAACACAAGTCGCTGCACGCATTAAAGCTAGAGCAGCTGAAGAGGCATGCTATCCGAGAAGGTTCCCTTCCATTGAATGGAGGTTTGGATAGAATTTAAATTCTTGGTATGTACGTATGTATGTATGTGTGCATGTGTTTATTTATTTATTTTTATTTCACTGACTCTTGGTGGTAGAAGCTATAAATGACTACGTGAAGTCCATCAGAAGGGAAGAAGCCAGTTCCTTCCTTGCTCTCTCTCTCCAGGTTTGTGAAGTTCTGACATTATGGTCCCAGGCTCTTAAAGAAGAGGGGCAGACCAGGAATGGTCTTTACAGAGGAAGCAAAGTGGGTAGAAGGACCTAGAAGGAGTATCTAGAAAGGTTGGAGGCATGTTGTTTTCATGGAGGTTTTGGGGGGTTAGTACAGTTGTTTGGCATCTTTTGTGCATGTGTTTATGTTGAGGAAGTGTACACATGGCTACCCATGTAGGTGTGGAGTGGGTGTCCTACTACACATAATATGTGTGGGGTAGGTATCATTCTGGACACAGCAGGTGTAGGGGAGGTGTCATATTGAATACCGTAGACTAAATGCTATTTTAGAAAGAAATCTATCAAGATGTGTGTGGGGGCCAGAGGTTAGCCTGGGCAGGCTCTTCAGAAGCTATCCACATTGGTTTTAAAGGCGAGGCATCTCACGGACCTGCAGCTCACTGACGAGGCTTGGCTTGTCAGCCAGTAATGACCCACAGGAATGGAAGCGTCTTTCTACTCAGGAATCTACAGGAGGATATCTACTGTGCTTACCCTTCTCTAGCCACGTTTGTAAGCTGTGGGCATGCCCTCCAGGAGGCCATGGATGTAGAAGCTGGCGTACCCAGAGCATGGAGCCTCACTCAGCTGTGTAAAGGCCTTGTCATCCCAGCCACGTGATGTTCTGAGAAGGCAAAGTGGGCTGTGCTGAGAGCCCATGGGTTGGGGCCGTGAGAATGAAGACCATAATTTCCACTCTAACAGATGGGTTACTCTGGTCAGGGACATAAATGGAGCAAGGTTGTCCCCATGTACAGACAGGTAGAGGTGGGAACTCTCCACCTTCTGTCCATTGTTACTGTAAACCTAAGATCATCCCGAATTGGAGAAGGAATTTTTTTCTTTAAGAATTCTATAGAAGTAAATATGGAGGTGATAAAAGATACATTTCAAACATGCTGGGCTTCCCTGGAGGGGGACAGGGACATGGACTGTCTGCCTCCTTAAAGGCACGGTGTCCCCTCTGCACTTAAAAGTGTGGCTTTCTGAGGCCACATGTCACGGTACCCGTCTTCCCTGGGAGAGACAAATACAGGACGCTTATGTAATGCAGCATTCCTGGACCTTTTCTATGCGTGTTAGTTGACTTGTAGCCAAATGAAATCCTGATACCCATAGGAAATCCAATCCAGGGTTTTGTGTGACACGTTTCTTGCGGCCTATGAAAAAGCGAATTGTTCGCTTACAAGATTACTTAGTTGTTTTGTGCAGGTGGAATTTATCAGCATGTTTATCATACGCTGTGCAGACTCTGGCCATTCCCCTGTGGCTATTTTAAAGGTATGTGTATCATGAACTAACTTAGTCTTTTTGTGCATAAATCTTTGCTTTCATCTGAATCGGAGGCTGTAATTGGGAAACTTCTCAGCTTCCCCAGGATCCCACATACTTTATATATTTATGAAAATATTTATTGACAGAGGTCAGAGGATCATCTGAATTCGTTGTTGATTCATACATTCATTTTTTAGGACAGTCTCTATTCTGGGTTCCACTGATCATGTGGCCTAGGACAGATGGATTCTCAGGGGAAAGATAGATTCTGTCCAGACCACTATGGTGTGTGCTCATAAGATACAGTATTCAGTCCTGTGGGTCCCCAGGGAAGGAGAAGAACCATGGAAACTCATCATGGTGTGGGTTTCCATTTCTAAGAGCCGGCTTCCCTCACTTCCTGCATGCCCATGGATTACTCTGTCCTGAGTCAGGTTCTAAATTGCCCAAAGGTTCTTTATTCTCTCATCTCACTGTGCTCTCCAAGGCTAGACTGATGGTTCATTTGGAAGAGTCCCTGACTGCCAGAGCAGAGCATCCTCCCCAATCCTGGTCCTTATATGTGACTGTTCAGACTTTCCTCTCAGACAGGGGCAGAGGAGGAGACAGGAGAAGAGCCCTTGGAGCGCTGGCTTATGCTCCCCAGTGCAGATCATCTCTCCTTGTCAACATCCTGACCAACAGGAGAAAGAATCAGAATCCAAAACAATCTCAGGGGTTCTCCACCACTGGCTCCATCTCAGTAGCTCATAACTGGATGAAGGAGGCTTTTTTCTTACCTGGAAAAATCCCATCCTCTTTAGATTTTCATTATAAATACAAAGAATTGGAAACCCCTGGTGTGAGACTATAAGGTTGAAGTTAATGAGGAAAAAAAAAAGTGGAATGGGCGCTACAAGGAACATTTCACCCACAGCAAGGGAAGCAAGAAAGCCAGTGAGCCTGATTTGTGGTATAGTAACTTCCCAGGCCAGGCATCTCCCCTGGAGCCCACACCTGCCCTAATAATCTGGCTCCTGGGTATCTTAAACACAAGCACCTTGAACACAGGACCTGTGTCTGTGTGCTCAGATCCTATACCATGAAACCTTAACAAATGCTACTGCAAAGTTCTTGTCAACAGGCAGGGGAGATGGCTTGGAGTTTGGAGCATGTACTATGCTTGTGGAAGACCTGACTTTGGTTCCCAAAACTCATGGGAGGAGGCTCACAACCACTTATAATTATAGTTCCAAGAGCCAGACGCCTTCTTCTGGTGTCCACATCCATTACACCTATGTGCATAATCATCTGTCCACAACATACATATATATATAATATACATATACGTGTTTAATATTATATATATTTAGCATATATATTATATATTAAATATATTATATATATTAAATATATATAATAAAATTTTAAACTAATAACATTTTTAAAAAGTTTGTCATAGATTAGAACATTCTTTCTGCAAGGGCTAGAATGTTGTTAGAGTAAAAGTACAGCCCATATATTAGCAAGGACTTGGCTATGCCTGGTCAAGCACCTCAAAGACCTTCATACATAGACAATGGCACGTGCCAAGTGGAGTCCTCAAAACCATATACTCATAGTATATCTCATGGGAGGGTTACAGGACAGGTTCACCGTGACGAGCCTCACTGACTATCTGCATGCCTCCGATTAGTTCTTAAGAAAAGAGGAGTCTATAAACCACAAAGAGGGGGGAAAGGATGGAGGGGAATAAAAAGGATTAGAGAGAGAAAGAGGGGAGACATCTAGCTTCTGAGAATCTCCATCCTTAGGAAGAAGGATGCCATGCCTACGGAGGTGCCCAAACACATCCTTTGCCCCAGTTCATTCTGAGCTAAACATGTGTGACAATGGTTTGGAACATGATCCAGTTTCTTTGTATGCCACTCACCATTGTAAAAAGCTATTACCTGAATTTTTATAACCACAGATTTTTTTTTAAGTGACAACTTGATTAATGTGGGCAAGTTACAGCAAAGCAGGGCCTCTGCTGTAAGTCCTGGGTGCTGTGTGTCGGTGGGAGCTCATGCTTTGTGAAGGGATAGATGCCAAGACTTTTAGCTAGCCATCACCAGGATGTTAGGTCAGAAAGGGCGGTGGGTGGCAAATGGCTACGGAGGCCTCTAAAGTCCATGGGAGGCGAATTCAGTTTCTCAGCTGCAGTGTTCAGAGTACCCGTAATCCGGAGGTGCTGGTCATTCAGTCAGATCATTGGTGCCAATGCAGGCTTTGGGGAAGACTTCAGATCACAGAAAGAAATGACCTTTAGACAGAAGGAAGGGGACATGTGTGAGTAAGAAGGGTTTGTAACGTCTAGCCAACTCCTGTCACCTCTGGCTGGGATGGGATTGTCATAGGTAGAGGCCACCATGGTGGATTCTGACTTGGAGAACAGGACCATGACACATGGCTCAGCAAGTAGCCACTTGCAGGTGCCTGATTTGAAACAGTTGGGGAACTCCTGAGAGTTGAGGAGGTAGAGGGATGAGGCAAAACCAGTGAGGCCTCCGCATGGTTGTGCCGATGAAGAGCATATGATAAATATAAGGAACACAGGGTAGACACAGGTGTCACCAAAATGGTCCTTCATCTACCTGCAATAGCCTGAGAGGTACTGAGGGCAGGGCAGTTACAACGACTGTACAGCAGGATTAATGGGATTTGTTCTCACTGGTGCCCAGGGATGTTATATCAAACTAGTAATTGTGGCCTGGTTGGTCAGGGGTATATGTTTATTTGAGTAGAATTGCATTTGGTAGATCAAAACCTGTTAACCTACTAATTATCAGAGTTCATCATAATATTTGAATAGCATTTCTCAGAGGTTTGCCTTCTCAGTTCCTCTCAGCTACCTATTTTTGTGGTTCCTCTTATGAGCTTTCTGGAATTCTGTCTGAGGGTACCGTCTCATTTCCGCAAAGACATCTCTCTCTCTCCAGATTCCAGCCAAGATCAGGATAAAAGAGAATTGCAAGGACATGCTCAGTTGTCAGTTCACTGTTTTGATTTATTTGTGTCTCGGAACTGTTATTATCAGCTTTCAAAAATGCTCACCTACATTCAGGGAGCAGTGAACCCTGTCAGTGTTTTATTATGTGAATGTTTATAGATACAGTGTAAAGTATCAAATAGAAGCAAAATTTAGTAGAAAGACTGTTAAGCTTGCAATATCACTCTAAGAAAAGTATTTATAGAAAAGATATTAAGATGCTACAAAATCAAAAAAATAGGAAAAAATGAAGCGAAAATTGAAAGTAGGGAATAATTTTAGCATGTCCAAAGGTGATAGTTGAAAAATACATCAACACATTATCATGGAGACCACAAGAGACCTGGGCACAGATATTTTCAGGAGACAGAAGAGCCATCCCAGAAAGCCAGAGAAGCTGCACTACCCCAAGTCTCTGCATTCTGTAATTACATTTCTAGGGAAGAATGTGCACATAGCGTTTGTTTCCTCAGAGGCCTTGAATCTTCTCTTCATCTGTGAGTTGTATTCCCAAGGGAACACAGCAAAGTTGTCTCCAGCATGTTACAGTCCATTTGGGTGGAGACTAGGTTCCATCTCTGTAGAAAAGTGTTCGACTTCATATCTGGAAGCAGAGGTTTGATGCTGTATTAATAAGTGTAGTCGGGGTCTTTTATTCTTTTGATTCTTTCAAATAATCTCATTGAATGGCAGCAAAGATTCCCTCCTGAGGATGACACAGTCCTCAAGTGAAAATCTGGAATGAGTGTCTATTTGGTCAATAATTTGGGGTGTTGTTGCAAGGTTCTGCATAAGGTGTCAATGCAAAGTCCCCGAAGAGGGGAACTACACATTGTGGCAGTTGAAGCTCTGTGGAATCTGCCTCGCTAGTAGTTGCTAAGCTGTGTTAACTATTTGCAGAGGATGTGACAGACATAGGTTATTCCAGGTTGCAGCAGGCTTGCCTTTAGATGAACCTCTGCATCTTTGGCAGGAGAGACAGGTAGATATCCCCTGGCCCTTAGTGCAAGGGTCTCACAAGGAGGTATCCCCTGGCCTTTAGTACGAGAGGCTCACAAGCAGGCAGTTCCCGGCCCCTAGCAAGGAAGCTCACAAGCAGTTGGCTCTCAAGTCTTATTTTGCAAATTAATAAATGTGTACCACACCTCGGTTGATAACTTCCGTATTGTTAACCTTTGAGACAATGTCTGGGAACTCTTAGGAGGTCTGCTGTAGTCAGACTCTCAACTCATTGCGGCGATGTTTTGAAGAAAGGTCCAAATGGATCTTTTCTTCTGAGATCGTGAGCAGATCCGCTCTGCACCACCAGTTGCTTTACTATTCAGTTAAGATGAAGACTATTCAAATAGACTAGGCTGATTTAGATAGCCTGATGGCCTGGAATAATATCGCCTGCCTTGTTCATAGGCAGAAGCATAGATGAAGACTAAATTAATGGCCGTGTCTCAGTCTGAGCAATGACAGAAGGCTGGGCATGCTGGAATGAGGCATCTGTTGTCTGGCACATCTGCACAGCCATCTCATCGTGGATTTTATAGTAAAATACTAGAAGAATCAAGAATCTCTTTGAGGCCAGGCAGTGGCAGAGCTCGCCTTTAATCCCAGCACGTGGGAGACAGACGCAGGCGGATCTCTGTGAGTTCAAGGCCAGCCTGGTCTATAGAGCTAGTTTCAGGACAGCCAGGACTGTTACACAGAGAAGCCCTGTCTTAAAAAACAAACAACAGCAAAAATAAAATAAAACAAACAGAGAATCTCTTTGAAATTGGTTATACATTGTTCCAGTGCACAAAGGAGACAGCTCCTTTCTTTTGAATTTGTGCATGTTCTTTAAGAGGTTTTCAGTGGCTTGTTTATTTTCTGCTCCTCAGAAATTGAGAAGGGAGGCTGTGGGGACCCTGGCATCCCAGCCTATGGGAAGCGGACTGGCAGCAGCTTCCTACACGGAGACACACTCACCTTTGAGTGCCAGGCAGCTTTTGAGCTGGTGGGAGAACGAGTCATCACATGCCAGAAGAACAACCAGTGGTCGGGCAACAAGCCAAGCTGCGTGTGTGAGTCCCACCTGTGGGGGTTGGGCATCAGTTACAGAGGAAGGGGAGTGTAGCAGAAAGGTGGCCTTGGTGGCAGCTCAGGGCTTCCTGTTTCCTCAACCTGCAAAAAAACAGTTCGTGCCTTGATCCTATCTGGTAGGTAGAGAAGAGCTGAGACTTTTGTTTTAAAGGATGAGACATAACCACCATCCCCATCAAGAATTCACATAGACTTGGTCCTGCTAGGCAGCAGCTGTATATAAGCTGGTTGTACGTGCCAGGTGACAGTGGGCATTTGGAATTCAGTTAGAACATCAAGTGTACTGTTTCAGCCGTCACAGTTTCTGTACCACATCCACAGGGAGCTGGTTTTATTTATAAATAAACATAGCAATAGCATTTTTTTAGCTGATCTGATAGAACTGGTTTTTAAATACACTGATACTCAACTGTCCATGGGTTCTAGCTGGGCTATGGAACTGAACACATTTCTTACAGTTTTGAAGTTGATCACCTGGAATTCAACACACAGAGCTCAGAGTAGTTGGGCCAAAGTGAGCCCCAGTGGGATTGTCATTTCTAGCTGTCTGCGGCCTGGTTCATATATCAAGGCTTTGGATCTGTGTAACACTATATGACATTATCTTCATGCCCCGCAGTTTCATGTTTCTTCAACTTCACGGCATCCTCCGGGATTATTCTCTCACCAAACTACCCCGAGGAATACGGCAACAACATGAACTGTGTCTGGCTTATCATATCTGAGCCCGGAAGCCGAATTCACCTCATCTTCAATGATTTTGATGTGGAGCCTCAGTTTGACTTCCTGGCTGTCAAAGATGATGGAATTTCTGACATCACGGTCCTCGGAACCTTCTCTGGCAATGAGGTGCCTGCACAGCTGGCCAGCAGTGGACACATAGTACGCCTGGAGTTTCAATCCGATCACTCCACAACGGGCAGAGGGTTCAACATCACATACACCAGTGAGTGGGCACACAAGTACCTCATCCATGTCCCGTGGTGTTCACATGTGCATGGACTAAGAGTTCAAGGATGATGCCTCGGGACTGTAAAGGAATTATCCCGAGTAGCAAAATTATTTATCATCCTGATAAACAAAAAAAGGGAGCACTCTGTGCGGGCTGTGCTTTAGACACCTAGAGTAGATGTTGGAGCTCTTGCATAGATTTTTCTCTCTTACTGGCCATCAGTCCATTCATCTGCTCATTTCCCATACAACTGCACATCCATGCTCTTTTATCTGGCTATCCATCCAGCCACCCATTATAATTCATCTGTCCACTCGTTTATCCATCCTTCTGTCCTTCATTTCCTATCTACCCATTATTCATTACCACCCACCCGTTTATTCCTTCATCCATCCATCCATCCTTCCATCCACCTGCTCTACCTCCATTCATCTATTTATCCATGTATCCATCCAGCTCTTCCCATATCTGTACATTCATGTGTCCTTTATTACCTACGCACTTCATCACCCACCCATCTATTCATCCATTTTTCATTAATCACTCATCCTTCGTTATCCATCCATCCATATTCTTTTACCCATTCATTTTCATCATTCGTTGTATCTAACTGCCCTTCAGTCCATCCATCCTTCCATTCCTCAAGAAATACATTCAGATTAAAAAAAAGTATGCTCTACAGAATGATACGCTGTGGTAAAAACACATTGATGTATCTGATATTAAGCACTAAGGATATGAATAACGGTTCCTAGAGATACTTTGCAATTATTTATCTGGAAGATAACTTCCTTTTGCTTCAGTTTTCTCTTCTGCAGAACATTTGAAACTATGAAGGAAAGTGTGAGGGAATGCTGAGTTATTCAGTGCATAGAACGTGGCCATGTTTATTTTCATCGGTGTTAGAGTAACTCTGGATATAAGCTTAATAGTCTTCGTGTTTTAAACAAAAATAGACAGGGCTATATCCTAAGATTTCTTCTTATATCACATGGTAAGGTTAAGAGCAGGACCCTGACAGGGCAGAGTTCTTTAGATCTCTCTGCTTACCACATGTGTTGTCATTGTCCCCTCTTCTGAGTGCATGGTGAAGGTCAGCTCTACCAGCAGCATGAAACAGAGATGATAGGCACAGGACTTCATTGCTCTGCTGCTCTCTTCCTCTCCTCTTTTACACTGATATCCAATTGGTTTGATGTATTTCTTTATGAACAATGGATATGGAAATTTGTTACATCATTCTTTTATAAATATGATGCTTCTTTCTTTGAAAGGACATGTAAATAGTTTTGAGCATCTTTATTGTGCTGACTTTTCTCTCTCATGGTTCAGCATTTGGTCAGAATGAGTGCCACGACCCTGGCATTCCTGTGAATGGCCGGCGATTTGGAGACAGGTTTCTGCTGGGAAGTTCTGTGTCCTTCCACTGTGACGACGGCTTCGTGAAGACCCAGGGTTCTGAGTCCATCACCTGTATCCTGCAAGATGGGAATGTGGTCTGGAGCTCTACTGTCCCTCGCTGTGAAGGTGAGCCTCTGACCAAGTCCTTCAGAAGGACAGCAAACAGAGTCTGTCACCTTCCCACGCTTCCATAACAAAGACCCACAAAGTGGTACAAATGTGGGAACCCCTTCATCTGAGTCTATAAGCTGGACATCTAAGACCAGGGGTTTGGAGGATAGGTCCTTCTGGTAGCTCTGAAAGGGAGTTCAAAAGCAAAATCAATATGAGATGATCATCAAAGGTTTATAAGTGATAATGAGATAGATTATTGGCAAGGTCGTGTGGAAAACCCTGTGCTCTCAAGAATAGATGATGACAGCATCCAAGAGTAAATTTAGATTGAGTCCAAAAAAACCCTTTGTCTTTTGAGCCATGACCTGTATTTTTAGAATAATAGAATAATACCACAATATATTCTATCAGCAATAAATGGTGCTGCTGCTGAGTGTTATTTGTACAACTGCAAGAACAAAGACTTAAAAGGAAGAAAAACTCAAGCCATGAGATTTGTTTGGGTAAATAGGTTGTATCCAAATGTATCACCCACCACTGCAAACTTTATAAGATCAAAAGAACATTATTGAAACCTGATCATGTGAAAGGACAGAGGTCACCAAACTGTGGGTGCTAATGAAACCAGTTAGACTTAGCTGCGCCCTTAAATACCACCTGAACATATAAATTCAAAAGAGTCATGACATACCGTAATGGAAACATTTAAATAAGCAGCAACTCAGATTAACAAAATGCTAAAATTGTTAAGCAATATTTGTTAATTAAAGTTATGAACAAATATTTTCCCTTGATCTCTGTTTCTCCTATTTTCTAATGTTAATACATGTTTCTTTTTAATAAGCAAATAGAAAAGGGTTATATAAATTTAGGATTGTTGTTCTATCCAGCTCCATCACCTGCACCCCATAAGGCAGAAACAAGCATGGCATATTGTCACCAGGCCTGTGACCTACAGGAGGTCCAAGATGAGCTTGACTCAATGTGTAGATCAAGCCTCTGAATGGCAGCCAATAGCACAATGGCCTCATCCTGCCCCAGCCCTACTTCCATGGTTGTTCATTATTATTTTAGGGGGTGGATGTCTAGTCAGGGTGGGCTTCTCCTGCCCTAGTACCACCTCCATAATTGTTTCCTTATAAATAAATGCTAATGTTTGAGAATTCTATCTATGCTTGTAATACATTTTCATCAAATCCACTTCTCATCCCGCCCCCCCATGCAATTCTGTCTCCAACCTACCACTTTTTCCCTCCCAACTTCATCTACTCCTTTTCTTAAATCCACCAAGTCCATTGCCGGTATGTGCATGTGTGTAGGGCCATGCATTGAAGTATGGGTAGGCTAAAGAGCAGAATGTGTTCTAACCAGGTCCTGGTCTTTGCCTCTTTGGGTTGTGGTGAAATCCAGAACAGGGTTCTAGTTGCTCCATAAATCATCTGCCACTTTGGTGAACTATAGATATGACCTATGGGCATAAATGGACAACACTAAAGAACATAAAACAAAGCAAAATTCGGCACAATAAGAGAACTTTGATTCATCAAACACATACCATGTAACTTCTGCATGTCACGTTTTATAAAATGTTGAGACATGGCAGTTTTTAATCCGCCTTAAACATGCACTGCAGGCTCTCCGGTTGATGCCATGGGCAATCCTGTTTGCAGATACTGTCCCACTCAGGCATTTCTGTTGACTTTGAAGCATGAATGATCTATTGAGAAGGAAGTTTAAGATACCAAGGCTCTAGCCTCTGCTCTTGTGTGCCCACAATTATCTTTGTGCTTCCGTGGGCAATTGACTGTGTAGGAACGCATTGTGAGCTGCTGGGCGAGCATTTGCCTGAGAGGACAAGGAGAGTAAGTGGACCAGAGCAAGGCAGGGATGAAAAGTCTGGTGAAAGGGGAAGCTGTCAGTCATCTTAAAAGCTGGTGAAGGATTCTTCCTCCTTTAGAAAGAGCTTGGCCCAGCCCCAGGAAGTGGAATGAAAACTCCAGCTGAGGTTGTTCACAAAGCAAATCTTAGAGAGGAATGGTGGTAGGTGAGAGAGTCTGGAAGTTTTCCTACTCTGGGAAGCCCAATTAGTGATTGCAAATGAGTCTCCGGCAGGGCAGGTGTATACTCTGATATCCCCAATCGATGCGCCTGCTGAAATGGAATAAAGTCTGACTTTCCGATGGATGCAGACCAGGAGAGAAGAAAGGGCAAGGCAGGAGGAAGTGAGCAAGAACAGCAAGTGCTGCCTAAGAGGGATGAGAAGAATCCCGTGTCCCTTATTGACCATGGAGACTTCTATGCCCCTTTCAGGACATGGACGTTCTCACGTTCCTTGCAGGATATGGAGACTTTCTCATGCTTTACAGAATACGTAGCCTCTCATGCCCCTTCCTTCCATAATGTTCTGCGCAAGCAGCATAAGCCCCTTAAAGAAAAGTTTTGTATAGAGAACCCTATAGTCTCCTAGAGCACTCCTGTTCCTTGTGTTTCTTCGAGATTGACTTTCTAAAAGACCCACATTGTGAGCTACAAAGCAAAGATAAAAAAATTAAAATTAATGTAAGCCACAGAATTTTTCATATTGGAATTAAATTACCATGAATAATAATAATAAAATATATAAAAGGAAAGGCGTCCTCTAATTGTGGAATCCAAGATAAATGTGGACCCCAAGTCCTAGCCCACCTAGAACCTTGCGCGGTGCAAATCTTCCAGTTAGCCAACATTAAAAAGTAATTAAAGGTAAGTGCAGTCCCTTGTTGTCTATGATAGATGATATGTCTGATGATAGAGCCCAGAAAAAACGTGGGCTATACCTGTTGACTTCATCCGATAAGGTTTCCTGAGGAATAAGTTTTGTTCAATGCAAACATTGACTCCCCGAATGACTGACCACAGTACCTACCTCTAACGGGAGGCTGCTGTGGTACCCCTTCCTAGACTTGATTTCTTTTCTTGACTGACTTGTGTGTCCTCTTCCAGCTCCATGTGGTGGGCATCTGACAGCTTCTAGTGGGGTCATCTTACCTCCGGGATGGCCAGGATATTACAAAGATTCTTTAAATTGTGAATGGATCATTGAAGCAAAGCCGGGACATTCCATCAAAATTACATTTGACAGGTGAGAGCAAACCTTTTCCCACTGCTTTGGCAACTAGAGCTGCAGTTACATTCCCTGTGTTATGTAAACAGACCTTAAAATATGAAAATCCTCAGGCCCCAAGGAAGATCATGGACCAAGGACCAGAGGCTGACATACCCATGCTGTCTGTTCTCATAATCCTGCTCTCCCGTAGGCACAATGAGGTCTCAAGCTCTGGGACACAGAGAGGGAGGCACACTGGATGGTCATTGTCCTAGACTTACACAGAGACTGGATTTAGGACCTTGAATTGGGAGACTTCTCCTTGGCTACGTGGTGTTCCCTTGAAGCAGCTCCCCATACTGCTGGACCCTACTGCACCCTCCCTGACAGCCCAGAAAAGAGTTCTCCAGTTCTGGGGAGACCACTAAAACACCTGAAGGCAGTCGAGGGTTTAGGGTCAGCAGTAGGGTTAGTGCAGTAGGTTAAGAACCTCTCCAGTGCGTGGGAGCCACTATGACTGAGACACAGTCTGATCCAGTGATCTAAACACATGTCTAATAATCTGTAAAGATTATTAAAGGAAGGATATTGTTCAATCTCTAGCAGGTGCTCTGCCATTTATCTAAGCATTGAAATCAATTTCAGGTTGGAAAACATGTTTGCTTGGGGGTTTTTTGCACAAAAAAAACCCTTGTACTTGAAATCTAAAAAAGCACCTTTGCTTAACGCTACAGGTTCAGTCTCTGAATGACGTGAAAGGACTGGGCTCTGAGCTGTAATATTCTTAAAGGGTTGTCTCAAGTCATGTGACATTTTCTTCCTTGTTTTCAAACAATTCATAATATCAGGACTAAGGAGTTTTAAAGATGTAGTGGAATTATCATTACTAATTATTTTTTATTGATAATTATCCATACTTCTGAATGACCTTACATTTTAGTAGAATGATCCTTCCAAACAAGGAAAAATGCCCAGTGCTTGTTGGTAAGTGACCATGCAAAAATAACATTAATCATCAAAAAAAAATAGTTTTATGTGTTCAGTATGTGAAATTCAATTTCCTACCAATTCTTATACTTTCTGGAATTGAGGGAAAACAGAATGAAACACCCCATGTTCCCAGTCACGGGTCAGATTTATATCATTTAGATAAAGTATTAATTTCATGGTCTCAATCGCCTGTCTCATTTCTGTTGCTTGAAGAAAGATTCGTGCTAAGTTTTCCATAGTGTGATCTTTTTAGTATGAATTTGGTGCAATATTTTGGTAAATCCTGTTTGAGTAACTAATATTCTTGGAAATTTTAGACATCCAACCTAGGTACAGCCAGAGCTTTGCTCCTCAAAGATAAACTGCATGGAACAGTTTTAGTTTGTTCTTGGTTTACAGCTGATATTGGATCTGTGCAAATAAGGTTTGGATTCTCCACAGATGGTTTGGCTGTGCAAAGATGCCAGGCTGCCAAGTCGTGATAAGCACTGAGCAGTTCACAGTTTTCAATGTGTGTGTGTGTTTTATCAGTCTGCACTGCCCAAGCTAAAAACAGTGTGAAAGTTTTTCCATGTCTCTTCAATATCCAAATGGAAGACTCCATGCTTCTGCAGACTTCTGAAATTTGAACTCAAATATCTTATATATCACAGTGTTAAAAGTAATAAAGCCAAAGCTGGCACTACCAGGCCCAGGTCCACAAACCTCAGTTCCTGTTCTGGTCTAGCCACATTGTTTGCCTTCCTCTGTATAGAAGAACAGAGCACAAAGTAGCAGCTACTGCTTTGCTTGGAAAACATAGCATTCCTGCGCCTTTGCAGAAGAACATC
>LOJH01007150.1:31667-44029 GCA_001685095.1 Ellobius talpinus
TGTGTGCAGAGATAGGAACATTGCTGTGCAGCTGCCAGAACCTAACTGGAATGCGAAACATAAAAAGAAAGAGAGAGGGGAAGAAGAGATGGAATGGAATCGAGTTTAATGTTCCCCTAACAGTCCATTGATTTTTCCGGGGAACAAAGGTAAAATTCAGAGGGGCCAATCAATTATTCAAGGTTGCCCCATTTCTCTTTGACCTGGAGAAGACCACATCAAGATGATTGCTTTTAATTTGGAAAAACAAGGTCAAATGTTTGGAGGCATTGCTTTTGACATTAATGGACTCCTGGATAGTCAACCATCAGTTCAGTAATGGAGAGTTCACTTGGGTAATTCCCTGGATCTGTGCCTATGTGGGATTATGTTATAGCTAATAATATAGTGGTTTTCTTTCTTTCAGTTAGCAAGAAAGGCCTTTTAGTCCCATATTTTCTGTGTCCATGCAGGTGTAACTCTTGAATCTGACTCCTGCCTGGACCCGGGCATCCCTGTAAATGGTCATCGGCATGGTAGTAACTTTGGTATCAGATCCACAGTGACCTTCAGTTGTGACCCCGGCTATACAATAAGTGACGATGAGCCTCTCATCTGTGAGAAGAACCATCAGTGGAACCACGCCCTGCCCAGCTGTGACGGTAGGTGGAGCTCAGGCATGCAGAGCTAAGCTAGCGCACCTATGGACACATCAGCACACGGACCAGTGTGCACAGGGCGTGGCGCGATACAGGGTGACCAAGGAATGGGTTCCTTTTACAAACTGTACTCTTTAAGCGGAGCACACTTGAAGGGTGTTCAGTATTTCTCTACTAGCCGTGATGACTCTTAGAAAAACTGCAAATTTGTGGTCTATCCTTCAGAGCTTAGAGAGCTCAATTGTGTGTGTGTGTGTGTGTGTGTGTGTGTGTGTGTGTGTTTATAGAAGTGTGTGTAGAAGGACTAGGGGACATTGTGGTCCAGATAGTCAAGTATAACTCCTCTGACTCAAGTAACCCAGGTCCACATAGAGAGCTCCCTCAGAGCTAGCACACCTTGTCCCGGTGACCTCTGACCTCTTCCCGATTATCTCTGCTGTGCATCTAGGCATTTAGAACATCGTTCAGTGGCTCTACGTGTCATTGACCTTTCCTCTTGGACTTATTCACTCCTGGAAGTACAGAAATACAGTTAGGGATGATATTCTTGGTTATTGTATATCACTGTGTCTCTCTCAGTTTTACACTAAGAGTTAGATGTTTGTGTTATTTGTGATCATTTGGAAAACACTTTTTGACATGTTCTCTTTAGTCATGAATATACTCTATTATAACATGGTTTCTTTAGAAAAGTATATAGGTATTTGGAAAATAAATACTTAAGTGGGAGTTATATATACACATAATTTCCATTTCCACTATTTTTTCCAAACTGTAGGTATTTCTTTTAAAATGTTATATGGGTAATAAGCACCTTCCCTTTCTCAAAATAATAGATGCAAATAGCAGAGCCTGGGGAAGATTGGGCTCACAGAACTGCCAACCACTGACAGTCTTGGATCTTTTTTCCAGAGTCCTAGCTCGAACAGGGCTTGGTGCATGCATGCATGGAATGCTTAGGGTAGATGAAGGTCTTCACAGGCAAGCACACAGAACCAGTAGAGATTTTGGACTCTGGGCCAAATTTGGGAGAAGAGCTACTTATGTACCCCTGGGGTTATCTAGTAGGAGGCTACAAAGGATGGGCAAATGGGCATGATCACCTCCTTCAGGAAAATCACACATAGCTTGTTGTTGACATAATGCAGCTGAGATATGGCTCTTTGATGCTGCATATTGTCATTAGAGAGTCATCTACCCCTCATGTCAATAAATTTGATGTAAAAGGTGCAATCACTTATATGCTGTGGGGTAGAAAACCCTCCAACATTGTCATCTATAAATTTCATCTCTGAGAACCACGCAATGAAGGTACAAAGAAAAAATTCTTAGTGTTTTAATTGGCTGCATGTGGCCAGCAGGTTGGGCATGTGTATAATGAATGAGGCAAACTGAACGGCAAAGCAAAATCAGGAGAAGGTCTCCCCTCAGACCCAGATAATGTTGTCCAAAGCTGAAAGATAAGTGTTGGTACAGATGTGGGGAAGGACGCCACATTGAGGGAGGAAATGTCTGGCAAGACAGCCTCTGTGGAAAACATCCCACGTTATGGATTTTTTGTTGCTTGTTTTCTTTTGAGACAGGATTTTCACTGTGTGGCCCAGCCCACCCCAGTCCCGCAACCCTCCTGCCTTATCTTCCAGTTCACTGGGCCATGTTGTTTTGATTGCAAGTGTCCCTCACTCTGTGGCTGTGAGGATATGAACAGTGAAATATGGAGACCACATGGTGCCTGCTGTGCTCCTTCTCAGCAGGGGGCCGTCATCACATTGCCAAGGCACCTGGCTGGGTTATAAGAATGGCGCTTCCAAGTGGCAGACTTTGCTTGACCTATTGGAGGCCAGCATTCTGAGGTAGATTCTTTTCAACAGTCAACAGTGTTGGGTGTTCCTATGTATTTTTATGTTCCCAGGAGTCCTCTGGTCAATGCTGGTCATGTTGTTACTTTGATCTTGAGGGAGGATGACATCCTACTTCTGTCTGCAGACAGTCTAGCAGGAAGAATTATCCATCTGTGGCCTTGCCTCTTCTCACCCTCAGCCAGACCTGTGTATATCCATCTTCCTATTGTACACTGAAGTCCCAAGCTTTGTGTCGCACACATGCTTTGCAGACCGCCAACCTCAGCCTTCTCCAGAATTCTGACTTACCTGACTACCATTGCCATCTTTTGACCTTTCTTTTTGCTAACATTAACACCGTAGAATTTAACTTAAAAATTTTCACCCAGTGCTGTTACATAGTATACTGTATATTTTAAACATACCTAATATGTATATTTAATTATATTTGCATAGACATACATATAGATATTTTGGAGGGAGGGCGCTCTTGTTGGTTCCTGGCCGCCTGGCTAGCTTAGACCCAAAATAACCACATATATACTGTATTAATTAAATCACTACTTGGCCCCTTAGCTCTAACTTCTTATTGGCTAACTCTTACATACTAATTTAACCCATTTCTATTAATCTGTGTGTGGCCACGTGGCTGTGGCTTACCATCTAAAATTCTGCTGTCTGTCTCCAACAGGGCAACATGGCAGTTCTCAGACTCCACCCTTCTTTCTCCCAGCATTCAGCCTAGCTTTCCCTGCCCACCYAAGTTCTGCCCTGCTATAGGTCCAAATCAGTTTCTTTATTCATTAATGGTTATCAGAGCACACAGAGGGGATATCATATCATAGATATACTTATACACACATATATTAATGATACATATACCAGAGTGTATGTTTTGCAGTTTGATTTTAGTTTTCAGAAGGGATTGGGTAGAGGAAGAACTAAGGTTTATAAATAGAACAGGGGCTGGAGAGGTGGCTCAGCCACAGGGTGACTTAGGGAATCTGACACCCTCTTCTGACCCCCACAGGTGACAGGCATGCATTTTGTGCACATGTACATTCAGGCAAAACAGTCATACACATTAAACAAATCTAAAAACTATTTTTAAAGAAAATAGACTACTGACTTTAGAGCCAGTGAAGATTGAAGTTTGCCAAGGTACTCAGCGTATGGGGAGGTATCCTAGGCAGCAGGAATGAGGGAGAACATTGGGCATCAGTGCACAGGGTACAATGTCCAATACCCAGAGTATCTGTCAGTAGAGAAAGAATGTTTCCACAGGAAATGACTTAGAAATGGAGTAGGACCCGCTCTCCTTGAGTGGTCTGTGTGCTCAGTGAGTGGCTGAGATGTTGCAGAGAAGACAGTGATGAATGACATCTCCTGGAGAAAATAAAAGTGCATTAAGCTTAGACATTTTGTCTATTGTCTTCCAAGTCAAATTTATGCAAATTTGAATCTGATCCATCTAAGGGGATCCCTAAGGTGATTTGCTATGCTTCACTGTAGCAACTTCCCAGGACTGAAAAGCCTACACTGAAAGGTTTTAATAAGTCTTCCCATTCTAGGAGAGTTTAAGGGTTTGGCATGAGAGTTTTATTTAGTCCTGGCTGTTTGCACTGAGCTCTGAGAATCTCCTTGCCCTTTCTAATCTCACACAGTCTTTTAAACCTCACAGGTTTTTATTGCAATAAACCCTACATCAATAGGAAATGTAAACCTCTAAAAATTCATAGTCCTCAGTAAGAAAACATAAATTAGAATTAATTATAATATTTTATCTCACCTGAAACGAAGATAAACCTTGTCTTTCCCTTTTCCAAGTACTGCATTTGTTCCTTTTACAAACCGTTCTTTGCACACGACAATTTTAAAGAAAGAAATTGAGGATTGGAGTCTTTGTCTTCCTTTCATTGGGGAAAGGACAAGTGCACGGATCATTTTGGAAATGTTGTTATTAAATATTTTTGCCAAATGTTTATTCTTTCCACAAAACATTTAGTGTAAAACAATTGTGTTTGCTGCCTAACAGTTAACATCGGCATAAGAAGAAGAAATAGAGTTCTTGAAGCAAGTGAAGAAAGAAAACTGACTGAGAATAGAGAAATGAAAACATAAAATATAAGGCTATAATGTGCAGTCTTGAGAGGCCTGGGAGGCATCATTCAAGGTCGGTCTTCCCGAAGAGACCTGATTCTGGAGAAATCATTTGACTCAGGGCAAAGAAAAAAAGAGTGAGCAGTAAGTTATGGGGGTTAGTGGTGAACTCTGGTTGCTGAGAGGGGAGTAGTGAGACACTGTTCAAGGTGTCCCTGGGTATATCACAACTCAGGACGGTGACACAGGACCCCTCAGCCAGAGTCCTTCATCTCTGAGAGTGGGAACAGTTACGGATGTGTCTTACAGAGCTCACCTTTTATATCCAGACAGTCCTGATTTAACACTGCCTTGAACTGCAGGGTGTCTGTCCAACTGCAGGGTGTCTGTCCAACTGCAGGGTGTCTTCTGAGAATACGAGTCCAATATAGATAAATGTGCAAAGAAGGAGAACTAGTCAGTGGCTCCTGTCGGCCACAGGGAGGCCAGGGGTCACCCTGCAAAAGAGAGAAACAAAATACAGCTCTAATTTCTTAGTCTCATCCCCACAAAGTAAGCACAAAAACTTCAGAAATTAAGGAAGATGAGAAAAGGAAGAAAGAAATGAAGCATAAGATTTTGTGCTTCACATTGAATTTTTTTCAAAGAAGACACTAGGCCAAGAAGCCAGAGTTCATTTAGATTAAAAGACCCAAATAGACCAGTTGAAGTTTCCAGAGCACAACAAGGCCTTTAGCTTGATGGTAGAGCACTTGTCTAGCAATGCAAGGCCCTGGGGTCCTTCTGCAGCATAAGGCACAAAGAAAAGCTAAACTGGGGATAGGCAGATATGCCACGTATAAGGTGTGACATTGGGGGTATGGAACAGAGTGAAGCACAAAACATGTTCATGACAGATGGGAATAGTTCAAGGAAGGGGCTGTGTGGATGTAAGGGTCTTCAGGTTCTGTGGTCGTTGTGAAGTACCTAACAGGGAGAGAGCAGAATCTATGGCACCTTATTCTTTTCTCTCTCATAACCTCAACTCTCATGAAAAAGGACTCTGTTCCGCGGTATAGCCCCCATATGTCAGCCCTTGTCTTCCTCAGTGAAGGTAGACACCTAGTCTCGAACTTCTTAATTCCTGTCTTGGATCTAAGAAGTGAAAATTGAGTCTGTAAATTTCAGTGCTTCAGACAACTCTTTTTGTGATCTTAGAGACAACACACATGGAGAAAGGAGGTGAGAATGTTGGAAAAGAATCACTGCAGTATCCATGGGAGGTCTGTAGGGTTTGCAGGTAGATGTGTGTTGCCCAGTCACGCTGATGTGAACAGGTCAAAGACATACATCAATACACATACCACAGGGCAATGTAGGAGGAGCAACTCCCCCCACATCCTACCAGTGTGTCCTCACTTCTGGGGTTTCCACCTTCCCAGTTGGGGGCAGCAGCTCACCTTCTTATTCGCCATCTCAACAGCACTTTGTAGACTACACACCTGGGCTACCTCTGAGGTCTGAAAGCTGCTTGGCATTTTTCCTTGCAGAATAAGCCACACTTTGTTATCGATGTAATTACTTTTGCTTTTCCCACTAGATTATATTTTGGAGATGTCAGGGACTCCTTTGAATATTATTTTGTATGCCTGAGAGCATGAAGGGTTGTTAGTATGACCAGGGTACAGCCCTCAGTAAAGGATTTGTAATGAAAACTGAGATCCAAACAGAGGTCAGCACCAAACTTGATCTTCGGTGGGAGCTTACTCACAGAACACCTGGGGAAAGATGTCAACCTTCCCCTGCTCTTCCCTTTTCTGTTTTCTGAATATTTTAGTCTTCTGTCCAAGGGGCTTTTTGATAAAACCTGTCTGGGTCCTAGACAGTGGGGTAGATATTAGAAACACAAATGTCAAACTTTCAGAGTGACAGCCTGAGGAAGTTAGAAGTAAATTTTTACTGTAGCTTTTATAACTACCCAGAAAAATCTCCACGGCGCATGAAGAAATAGATTCATGTAATTCAAATTCTGTGTGGTTAAATTGGTGGCTCTGCTAAGGGAACAGAGACATGACCATCTATGAATAGCCAAGTCCTGTAGGGACCCTGAAGTAAAAGTCTGAGTTTTATCTTATTCTCTTCTCTCTTTAGATTTAGCTGAGAATTTCCATTCCATTTTCTGAATATCAAATTTCCCTCTCCTTAAGCCTGTGGTCTTTCTGCAGTCATTTTTATTTAGATTGCTGATAATGAGAGGGCCAGAGAGAGCTCTGTATGCACCCATGGGATCAAGATGGACAGGAAGACCCGGGTTACCTGCAGTTTTCTTCCCAGTGCTCCAAATGAAAGCTGATTAGCACTCTGAGTCTTCCACAGTAGAATGGGACATCACTGAACAGCACTGGGGAGGCAGAGACAGGCAGGTCTCTGGTGCTCAGTGGCCTGCCAGCTTAGTGAATCAGAGCACTCTAGGCCCAGTGGGGAACCCCATCTCAAAAACAGGGGGAACAATTCCTAAGCCATGGCCCTGAAGGATGGCTTCTGTCGTCCACACAGGTGCACAGCTGCATACGATCAATTATGGATTTTGTAATTATTCAATATAGCTGGGTATGAACTACTTTTTATGAGTCGAGGAGCACGGGAAGTCTTTAGAGTACTTTGTCCTAGAAACATTGGGTGTTAGGCATCTCACTGTTAAAGTGTTATAAAAAACTTTAGTTTTTTCAGTTAAATCCTTCCTAAGATTTCAGAATTTATTGGGCTGATTTATGCCTGTTCCAAAATAAATTAAGATTAACTATATACATCTTCTACAATTAGGATCTTGGGGCTCTGTTTCCTTCCATCCTGCCCTGGTCCCTCTGTTTCAGGTTCCTCCCTAGAATCTTCCATCTCCACCATGCTGTTCACATGGTAAATGCCTGGGATACATTTTCCACTGTTAGTTCACATACATGGTATATGACTGACTGTCCACCACTGTGCCGTCCTGCTTCCTGGCCAGTGTTTCCCATGGGAAGCTGACTCATCCACCCCATTCCAGCCCCAGCCCTTTGCTTGGATACCCAATAGCATGAGCTGACCCCTGCTCTCCCCAAACATCTCCATCCCCTTCCCATGTTATACTTAGGCTTCCGGCTTGGAACCTTACTACTGCTGGACCAGTCCTGACAGCAGAAAGCTGTGATGGCTCTATAGCTAATGCCTGTCTGCCCCTCTCTCCCCGGCTGCCACTAACATCTGGCCATCTGCTTTCTTTTCTCCCTGTGCCTTACATAGCAGCCTTGTGACCTGGTTAAACCCACAGTAGCCCATGCACTCCACAGGAAGGGACCTAATATATCCCTTCATTTGCCTCAGAAAAATGCATCCTCCTACAGTGGCCTATGAAGCATAAAAAACACCCGTGGACAACTCCAGATGGCTCCAAGGGCCGACTTCTCACTTTCCCTTCCTGCCATGCAGACCTCCTCTGTAAGCAAGCCTGTATTAGTCTAGGGCCCCGTTTCTCTTGAACATTCTAGCCACCCATGTTCTCATTCAGGTATCACATGGGACCTCCCAGCTCAGACTTTTTGAGACCCTTTCTCTTAGCCAACTCTGACCACCCATGCCAATTCCTCCAGTTCTGCACAAGTCTTGGACAGTGTTCTCCTTTCTCTATGCTTGGCTCCATTCACAGGCATGTCATCTTCTATAGTTTGTCATCAGGCGGTCACACAGCTGTGGTCCTCAGTATGTCATGCACCCCACAGCAGCAGTGCCTTTGACCCTTCACATGTCCATAGATTAACCTGATCTAGATGATCCATGTTGAGACTCTTTCCATTTTATTTTAGAGTGTATCAAGTTGACAAAACTAACCAGAACACAGACTATATTAGATTTCTCTCCACATCTTAGACAGCATTGAAAACCGAAGAGCTTGTCTAATAGGATCAACCAGTAGAACACCAGGCACAAAAGCTGCTGAGGATGTAGCATGGTAGGGGATACTTACTTATATTGTCCTACTGCAAGCCGAGGGTGACTGCAGCTTGCAATAATCAATTGACTATGTCAAAGCAACCAGCCTAGGGTACTTTGAATGTTCCCAGAACAAAGAAGCAATGAATGTGTAAGGATACAGGAATGCCAATGACCTCAACTTGATCATTAAGCCTTACACTCAAGTATGGATGTTCCATAACTGTCTTTCAAGTATGGAGGCTCCACATCTGTCTACAAGTGTGTGTCACTGACAAAGTCAAGAGAGTGTCAAGCCTTATGAGTATTACATATGAATGTGGATATAAGTGCATGGATGTGTGTTTAAATCTTAAAAGCAAACTAAAAGAGGAAAAATGTGATGATGGATGTTACAAAATAATCCCACACTAGTTCAGAATTACGTATAATGGGTTATTTATTTAGGGGTAGATTCACAAATCACAGTCCTAGATCATAGTCCTCTCCAAGAATGGGGAATAGGAACAGAATCTAGCAGCCAGAAGTGAGAGAGTGAGCACATGCTTTACAGCTCATTTATAGTATAGAAGACCACACCCAAGTGGGCTGGTATCTTAAATGCTATTGGCTGAAGGAGCTCCCACAGCAAAAAAAGAAAGATATTTCTCTCTTTAAAATTTCTTTTCCACAATTCATACATATATGCACCATAATTTTATTTCTAACTTTTCTTGCTTATACCTATATTTAATCAGTTCCATACTTCCATTTTCTTCTGTCCAATTTCTTCTCTGTCTCCCTTCTACTTTTCCCTCTCAAACTTCAGGTGCATTCTCTCTCTCTTTTAAGTTCAATGAGTCCACTTAGTGCTGTCTGTATGTGCATGGTTATGGGGCCATTCACTGGAGCATGTGAGGTCTTTCGGGGCTGCAGCCCTGAAGAAAATTGACTCTGCTTCCACAGTAGCCATCTCTTACTAGTAGCTCCTCATCTGGGGTTCAGACTTCCTATGCCTCTCCCCATCCATATTGGAATTTAGGTGGCTTGATGTTGTGCCAATCATGTACATTCTGTCACAGCTGCTATGGCTTCATGTGTTTAATGATTTTATCATGTCTAACAAAAATCCTTAAAATACTAAACGTATTTTACTGTCGCCTATTATTTCTTTCCTGCTCAAATTATTGTAAGTAACTTACTGGTTCTTAAATCTTTGAGTTTGTTTGAACATAGCCTATCATGCTACAAGGATTTTGAATTTACCAAAGGGCTGTTAAATTCCACCCTGGAGGGTGGGAACTACACCTTAATGCATCATCAGTTCTCCTGATGCATTGACACTGGAGTTCTCTGTCCCACTCTACTCTGAGGTAGGTTTTATGGCTGTGCTGTGATGTAGATACCTGCTTGTGAACTAGCATCTTATAACTGCAAGTAAAAGACATGCATAGATTTCAATTTTATCCTGCTAATAGTTATGCAAGTTCACTGTCCATCAGAAGCACTCTTTCCAGCAATCATTGTAGACTGTCGTGTCTCCTGTTATTTCAGCCCTGTGTGGAGGCTACATTCATGGAAAGAGTGGGACTGTCCTTTCTCCAGGATTTCCAGACTTTTACCCGAACTCTCTGAACTGTACGTGGACCATTGAAGTCTCTCACGGAAAGGGTAAGACAAAGTATTGCACACAGGGGAGCCTGGACTAGAGGAGACATTAAGAAAAAAAAACCCGGAGGATGAATGACTCTTCTTGGTTTCTAAGCTAACTGTTATTTTTTTTATGAGACTAGAGTGAAGCAGAGGTCGCTTTTGTTGGTCTTGTTCTCCATTCAGTAACCTGGCTGTATATGTGAGAATATAAACTTGGAAATTAAATGTAATGATAAGGAAAGTGAGCTCCAATTAAATAAAATGTGAATATTGATTCAATATAAGATGAGAAGATTGTTTAAACTTCTGTATGTCTGAGAAACATTCATGTTTCTGTTTTAAATTTGCTTGGCATTGTCCTTACAATAAATGCAGATCTTAGACAAGCGGAAAATGCAAAGAAGCCAGGTGGTATTTTGTGTGGGGAATACAGGTTATAAATACTGGATATAGCAAGGTACCCTGGGTATGTTCTTATATCTATAACTATAACTGTCATTTTTAAAGAGGCTTTTAATTTTAAGAATAAAAACAAAAAACAGTCTTTATCTTGTGCCAGAGACCTGAATACAGTTGCAATGATTACTTTACAATGTATATATACAACTTTTATGTCTTGTATTTTCATGGATAAAATTTCTTCTCTCATAGGTGACCCTGGAGTAGACTTAGCTAAGTAGACTGTGCCCTTCAACATACATTTGAACTCCACTTGGTGTTTTATTGACCTAGATGTTACACTGACCTCACATTACAGTGCCCTGTAGATATGTTTGGCACTCATCCCTGAGCACATATTAAAAACACGGAGAGGTGGTGCAGCAGATAAGAGGACATGCTACTCTCGCAGAGGACCTGAGTTCAAACCCAAGCACCTACACCAGTCAGCTCACAAGCTATGACTCCAATGCTGAGGAGATCATTTGCCTCTGGCCTCTGAGGGCACCTGTGGTCACGTGCACATATTTACACAGAGACCCATGAGTACACATATAAACAATAATAATAAACCCTTAAGAAAGAAAGATGTGGCCCTGAAATGAATTAAGATGAAACAGATTATGATTAACTAAGGTGTTTAAATTAGGAAAAAGTGTAAATCTTTAAAGGAATCTACTTATAGTCATTTTATCTGCTTCAGCCAGAAAAAAAAATCAGAAATAGTGCATTATGAACCTGGTTTCTATGAAGACAGCATGAGGTCTACAAAACTTTAATTTCAAGAGAATTTGCCCTCAGCGGTGTATGTTTTCATATGTTATCTCCAAACTAATATTTATAAAGTTAGAGAAATGGAAATGGAGAGATTTTCAGTGTTTTTTCTCTCTGGGGTGAACCCCCCCGCCCTGTGCCTGGGGACTTAGTGCATTCAGTCAAGCATCAACCTTCTTATTGTCCTTACAGACCCACACCTGGATCTATAGATTCCTTTACATCTTTATCTGTATTCGTAGCCACTCTTATAACCCCCTTGTCACAGATGGCCATCTGCACACACCTGTGATGATATCTGCATCTGTGTTCATTCTTGTCCACATGACCATCAGTATCATATCCATGCTGGTGTTCAATTAGTTTCTACATCTCACCTATATCCATGGGTGTATCAGTAACTATATGCAGCTCCTCTGTATCAACATCTGGGTCCATATCTACACAAAAACCCATGGCAGCATCTGTCTGTAACTGATCCTGTTTTTGTTTTTGAACACTTGTTTTTGTTTAATACTTCTTCCTGATTTTAGAACTGCCTCTGTCTAATCTTTCTCTGAAAGTTCAAAGTTAGAGTCATACAAGATAATTTTAATATTTAACAATTTAAGATATTTTGATCCAAACCTTTGATGTCTATAATTATGCCCAGAAGAGATTCTTTTCAGCTGCAGTTAAATCGACTGTCCCGCCCTCATCTCTCAGGAGTGCAGATGAATTTCCACACCTTCCATCTCGAAAGTTCCCACGACTATTTGCTGATCACAGAGGACGGGAGTTTCTCGGAGCCAGTGGCCAGGCTCACTGGCTCAGTCTTGCCTCACACCATCAAGGCTGGCTTGTTTGGAAGCTTCACTGCACAGCTCAGGTTCATCTCTGACTTCTCCATCTCCTATGAGGGCTTCAACATCACGTTTGCAGGTATGTTAGCCCTTTGTTGTCTCTGTCTTGGACTCTGTGTGTGTGTGTGTGTGTGTGTGTGTGTGTGTCT
>LOJH01007151.1:0-24489 GCA_001685095.1 Ellobius talpinus
AAGCGGGTTCAAGCCGGCGAACGAGGTCTGGTGAGTCCTCCTGAAGCGTCGCGCCCCACTGTTCACTATGAGGCATCCCCAAAAACCTTCTTTAAAGCCCATTCGCTGCCAGATGGGAGCAGGAGGACGTTTGGCCCCAAGCAATGAAAAGAGAGGCTCTGTCACGTGCTCTGAAAGAAGCAAAGGAGGTCGCAGCTCATCTCGTGTCCAGTTAGAGGAAGTCCTGCCTGGTTTGGTGTTGTGATCCTCGTGGTGATAATCAAACAGGTGTGAATAGTTTAGCATCAAAGAACGGTTTCTTTCTTGACCGGCTCCCTCTGCTGAGGGAAGGGAGACAAAAGCCTCTATTAGCATAGCGTGTGCAAAGCCACCTGTTCAAATAACTCTGCCAAAGAGAGCAAGTCAGCCTTGGAAAGAAAACCCCAAAGCAGTGCAAATACTTGTTGTGAAGTTGAAGGATTAAGCTGATCACAGTCGCAAACTGGGAGGAGGAGTTCTCCATTTGTAATAAAAGTTGGCAGAGATTATTTTTAGCAGCCTGTTTGATTCCTTTCGATGAGGAGATAACACCTTTCACAGTCTTGTCAAAAATAAAAATATGAGAGAAAAACTCAGTCTGCCCTAACTAATCCGGCAAACGTTTCTGTTTGGAAATCCCGATTTCAGGTCATGGGTGAGCAGATAGGATTCTGGCCAGAGACAATGGTTCTGCACAGGCCAGGCTGCGTCTGCAATTGTTGTCATTGCTGCCTCCCATTCCAAGAAAACAAAACCACGATTTCATCAGCATCGATTTTTAGTATTTTTGAAATGTTATTTTACATTTGTTTTTGTGGCGCAAGAGGAGAGTGTGGGAAGGAGTGGGAGGCAGCGGAGAGAGGAGCCAAGAGAAACTTGACTTGGGGAGAGTGGGTGGGAGATCAAAGGATGACAATGGTGGCAGAGAGGGTGGAGGACCAGCGCCCAGCACTGTGGGAATAGCGCACACTGGCACAGGTAGTTATGACAGCAAAGAAGGGGCTAGACCCGACATGGGACCCTGACAAGAGGCCTCTGCCCGGAACCATGCTGTTTAGAAGAACCCTGTTGGCTCTCCCAGGATCCTGGTGTGAACTCTCTGAGAGCCTAAAGAACACACCTATTTAGGGAGGGCTTCATCCTTCTGGCCACTGGCTATGCAAGTGTGACCCACAAACCATGAGCCTTACTTGGCAGCTTGCCCCAGAGTTCGGTGTTATCACACATCTGTCAAGAAGGTAGGGGTACGTTCAAGGCCCAGAAGTAGTGGTCTAAATCACTCAGGGTTTTCAGAAACCTAAAAAGGCCCGCCCAAAGGTGCCAGCCTCCTTCAGAAACCCGTGTGGGCCTCTTTCCCGGATCCATCCTTGCAAGGGTACAGCATAAAGCAAAACCCACTCGTGTGAGTAATCCAGGGTCTGAGCCATTTGTGAGGCTGGGAGAGATGGCCAGTCTTCGCCTGTGTCCTTTGGACTGTCCTTGAATGCACAAAGCCCTCCTGTGCCAGGCTGTGGACTCTCAGGTGCCTCCCCGTTTCAGAGTAAAATGGCAAGCCCAAGAATTTAAAACTTAAAAAAGGAATTCTAAAATGGAATCAGGACTTCCAGATAGTCATGACAGCATGCCAAGCCGGGTGGTTAACATGTACTGGCTTCCACATTTCATTAATTTCGTTTGTAGATACACCTATTTAGACACATGATTGATGTCTGCTAATCACATTCTTGCCCTGGGCTAGAAAATATTAGGGCTGGGCCCTGCAGGCAGCAGACACTTCCTACGGTAGAAGAGAGAAGGCAGCTGGAAGAAGCGATGTATGTAGCATCCTTCAATGCCTAAATGCATCCTCTTGACTCAGTTGTCTAAAAGTGCAAACTACATCTGTGTTTTGTTTTGTTTTTTTTTTTATGTTGAGAGGTTGGTGACAGTTGTTTGCCCCAAAGAAGGATTAAGCTTCACGAACAAACAGAATTGAACTTGTTCCACTAACGCTCAGTATGAAAGCCATTCATTTTTCTTTTCAACCAACACTGATTATTCCTCCATTATGGTCCAGACACCATGTTTAGCCTGCCTCTGATGAGTGAGGCCTGGCTGCCCTCAAATCTCCTTGGCCATTTACGCAGGCAAACCTGTCTTTATCAGGTAGGCCTGCTTCTCCAAACTTCCTTCTCTTCCACATGATGAATGCTTATCCAGATGCTCGGGGTTCTTCAACAGCGTTCACCCAGTAAGAACTTGGGAGATAACTTGGATGAGTAGACAAGGTGGGTAGGTGGCAAGGGTTCAAACTTGTGTCTACGGCAGCATAAGATCCAGGCCAATTCAACTGCTTATGTCTTATCTGTTAATCTTGTTTAGGGCACTGGCAAGTTCCTTATTGTGACTTGATATTATGAAATCTTGTTGTTGAATAGCTTCATTGGTGATGCATTATGTCTGGTCTCCCAAGGATGGGTCAAAAACATGCATTGTTTAAAACGTGTGGTGCCTATCATTGCTTCTACCAGAAAGAAAGCACTTGAATAAACTCTCTCACTCTGAAGTGTTGGCAACTTTATGTTTTTAAATCTTCATAATAATTTCTCTTATTTTGAAAAGGAACATGAGGGGCTAGAGAGATGGCTCAGCAATCAAGAATGCTTGCTGCTCTTCCAGAGAACTGAATTTGATCCCTAGCACCCACATGGTGGCTCACAGCCATCTGTAGCTCCAGTCCTAGGGGATGATGCCCTCGTCTGGCCTCCGTGGGCATTGCACATATGTAGCACACATGCCAGCAAAATACTCATACATACCAATGATAGAAACTTTTAAAGGAACTCAAGAACACGAGGCATCAACATGAACGGCCAGTGACGGCTCCTTTAGCATCTGCATAAGATATATTTTGTATTGAGTTCCCCAACACCCTTAAATACGGCACATGGGCAGTTTTATGGTTTGCCAACTCAAAACTTAGCCCCTAAGAAAAGGCCCCTGGCAGGAATGAAATGAGGGAATTAATGTCTTTACTAGGCCTGGTTGGCTGCCACAAGGATCCTCTTAAAAGTGCTATTTTCATTACAAAGGCCAGCAGTCAGGAAATCCATCAAACTGGGGTCCTAATATTTTAAGTGGGAATAAAACTGAGAAAGAGAACGAGCCTTTATGTGATGATGAAGAAATCTTTCCCTGCCAGAGATGCAGCAAAGTCCAAGGCAGTCAGGAGCTGGTACTGACAGGATTCCACAGAGAACCTGCATGTCAGCTGCTTGCAAAGTCATCATGGCTCTGGGAATAGTCAAGGTATTGCTGGAAACCTGTCCCCAGAAGAAACAACCTTGCTTACTGTTCCATCCTCAATTCCTCCTGACTTGACTCCCAAGTCTACCGTGAAGAAGGCAAAAGACAGCCATGGACACCCCCATGGGGTCAACGCCAGCATTTCTGACCAGACAGATAGACAAAGGCAAGGCGAATGCCCCATGGATGGAGAGCAGGAAACATGAGTTCCTCCTCCAGCTCCTGCTGTGGTGCACAGGATGTTGCTAACAAAATTGGCATCTCCAAAATGGAGTCTCGCTTGCTAAATCTAAACATCAATTTTCACCATAAAGGGAAGGGGACCAAAGCTAGACATAGAAATGCTCACTACTCTGATTTCATCATTATACAGGTCCACTCTACCCCATAAATATATTCATTTTAATATAAGGTGCTGGGCTCCTTACCTCCCGCACATGAGGTGCTTAGTGTGATTCCTAGCATTGTAAATTTATAAATGAAAACTAGTAAATGAGAAAATAACAAAACCACATAATCATTTTTTTAAAAGACAGGGCAACTGAGGGTGAATATGATCGAAAATGCATAATGTACAAGTGTGAAAATGTGATAGTGAAACCCATTATTATGCATAATTTAGTTGATGCCAGTGACAACATTAACTGTTTTAAAGGGTGTCTGTGGAAAGCTGTCCTGTCTTCTTGCTGTGGTTGCCTTGAGGCTGGGGTGGCCCTGCTGACAGTCCTCACTGTGGCAGCCGAGTGGCTTCAGAACAACTTGAAAGCCCAAATCCCACCAATAGGAGTTGATTGGTTCAAGTTTTTGTTTGTCACTTGCTTTGCTTGCCCCACACGTGTGAATAAGAAGCTCAGCATTATTTTGATCTTGGGAAACACCATTTTCCCGGGAAAACTTGCTTATCTATTTCCCTTTACCTGATAACTGATTTTAGGCACCTCCCCCAAAGACATGTAGCAACAAGTCTAGATACACTGTGCAATTCAGAAGCCATTATTTCATCAGTGACTGACAAGAAGTAGACCCTTAGTGTGGCTACTAAGGTGCTGCCCCAACACAAGGTAGGCTGTGTTCACCACCAGTCACTCTTGAGCAATGCTTTTTTTCAAAAATTTCTTTCTAATCAGTGTATGTTCACATGTTTCTATGTGGGTATTTATACAAGAGGGCAGGGCCTGCAGAGGCCAGAAATGTGAATTGGATCGCCTGGAACAGTTGTATCTGGTGGGACCTTTGTATTGGGAACTGAACTCAGGTCCTCTGCAGGAGCAGTACATGCTTTTACCCAAATAGATCTATCTTTATTACATTTATGTGCCGACACACACTAAGGCCCATATGTGGGGTCAGAGTGCAATTGGGAGGGAATCTTTTCTCTCTTTCCACCTCCCACAACTTTGCCGGCATGCTATTGCTTTCTGTCTGTTGGTTGTTTAGGTGGTTTTTGAGATAGGGTCTCACTGTGTACCCTTGGCTAACTTAGAACTCACAATTCTCCACTCCATCTTACAGACATCTCCTTCTCTCTCCTTCCCAGATGCTGCGATTAGAAGTATGTGCCAGCACAGCAGCTTCGTTTGACAGTAGCGATTTTGCTGTAGTCCTGCCAATAGACAGCCTTAGTTTTGTTTTTTATTTTTATTTATTTATTTTAGTGCTTTTTATTGCTGTGGAAAGACACCATGACCACAGCAACTCTTATAAAGAAAACATTTAATTGTGTGGCTCCCTTGTAGTTTCAGAGATTCAGTGTGGCGATACCTTGTTTGTACAAATAAAGCTTGCCTGAAGGAGGGTGGAGCTAGTGGCTAGCTAACCATAGAAGTCTGGAGGTCTGTACAGACAGACAGGAAGTGATATGGCTGGGCTGAGAGAGGAAGTGATAAGGGGGGGGGGAGAAACAAGAACTCAGTCTGTTTTCAGCTGGGAAGGTAAGGTGGCTGTTGTTTTGTTCCTTTGGCTCTCTGATCTCACAGTACTTTCCCCAGTATCTGACTCTGGGCATTTATTATTAAGACCTATTAGAATTCATGCTACATATCACTAATGGTCTTATAGAGTACTAACTAATTCTAGAAAAAGGCTTCATTTAGTTTTCTGCACATGATTTCGGGTTTGAGTCTCTATCAGTTTTTTGCAAGGAACCATGACCATGCCTAACAGCAAACTTTGAAGTCTCCAAAAGGAGATGGAGCCCCACAATGACAATTCCTCCAGGACTATGATAATGCCACTAAACTGACAAACACCACCTAATGTATATATTTATTTAAGTATATATTTACCAAAAAAAGCCCACCCCCACAGCGACACACTTCCTCCACCAAGGCCACACCTCCTAATAGTGCCACTCCCTTGGGGAGCCATTTTCTTTCACCACAGATACTATTTTCTGTCTCAA
The DNA here is from genome assembly GCA_001685095.1 of Ellobius talpinus. NCBI lineage: Eukaryota > Metazoa > Chordata > Mammalia > Rodentia > Cricetidae > Ellobius > Ellobius talpinus. Next base: position 5,705 of record LOJH01007151.1, read on the forward strand.
ATCTTGCCAATTAGAGAATATAGATCTGTCATGTTCATTGTATTTGCTAACAAAACAGTACGGAAGAAAACTGGGAAATCCTCTTAAGGAAATTAGCACCGACACCCTTCAGATTTCAGTGAACTTTACAGTAGCCAGAGGTGCTAACCTCCGTTTGTTAAATCAGACATCTTGACTTTTTTTTGTTAAATATGATTTCAAACCACCGAGGTGATGTGTTTTAGAAATTGTTTCTATAAGGAGTTGTGGAAGCCTGGGCTCAGCCTCTCTCCACTGCACTTGCACACTGGCTTGGTTATAACATATAAAAGTAGCAACAAATCGGTGATGCTTCTTTCTTACACAGCCCAGTGCCAGTGGAGTCTAATGGGTTAACCAGGTATCTAAGAGAGGTGATGAAAAGAGCTAGATACTTTTCATATTTAGAAAGCACCTTTATTTTGCTAAGAATCTGCAGCTAGACAGTCATAGGCCCTCAGGGAGAACCTTCCACTGTTATGCTGCTAAATAGACATAACATTTAACCGACTCCTAATAACTTATCATTATACCCAAAGATCAATGAGATGCATTCTCAACCCACATCTGAGAAGCTTCTATTTGCAGTAGATGGTGATTAACACAGGGGCCCACAATTGGACAAGATGCAGAGACTGCACAATGCTCAGCTCTAAAGGGAATGTATAAATACTGCATCCCCACCCACCCCAGGCTCAGAGATCACTGCAGGAGGTGGAGGAAAGAATGTAAGAACTGTAGGTGGTAGATGACTACATGGGACATCATCATCTGCACACTTGAAATCATGGCGGTTGTGACGGCACGCACAAACCCTGGACAAAACCGAGTCCACCGAAGTCCCAGCTAATCCCATCTCATGGCATGGAGCTGTTGGAAATTGGGAGCTGCTGGGAGTGGGGCAGACAGTTGGCACTAGGAGCAGCCCCTCGTAAGTTGGTCATGCTCCAATGAAAGACCACACAGCCAAGACCATCTGGGCAGCACAAACTGGTCTTGAGAGGTATAAACAAATAAAGGGACACAAAATTAGGTGAGCAGCAAAGGGTGAGGTATAGGCACAATCAAAATACATTGGGTGAAACTCTCAAAAAACTAATTTAAAAAGGCAAAAGATGAAAGTGCACCCTGAAATAAACTTGATCAGCACAGCAACTGTTGACAGAGGTTACTCTCCTGCCTGGTCCTGCATCTGTTTCATCCCAAAGAAATACACAGAGGCTTACATTAATTATAAACCGGTTGGCCTATTAGCTCAGGCTTCTTATTAACTAATTCTTGCATCTTCAATTAGCCCATAATTCTTGTCTGTGTTAGCCACCTGACTTGGTACCTTTATCAGCGAGGCATTCTTATTTTGCTTCCTCTGCATCTGGGTGAGGGCTGCAGACTCAGCCTTTCCTCTTCCCAGAATTCTCCTGTTCTCATAGCTCCGCCTCTACTTCCTGCCTGGTCGCCCCACCTCTACTTCCTGCCTGGCTATTGGCCAATCAGTATTTTATTAAAACACAAGTGACAAATCTTTACAAAGTATACCATTTACAAAGATACCATTGCCCCACAGCAAGCAACAGATAAAGATACCTTTCTATTGTGGAAAACCATAGAACTTCCTGATAAAAGTGAACTTGAGCTGAGTCCCAGTACCTTGGGCCATCTCCATGGTGTCCTAAGAGCAGCACAAGTCACTCAGGGGCCTTCGGCTGCTGAAAGTTTTGCTTACTAGGAATTTACAGGACAACGTGAGCTTTCAAAATATTAAAAACGCCAAACTCCAAATCACTGATGAGCCAGATTTCCAGGAGTGGCCAGGAGTGGTTCTGCCTGCATTCTGGGTAAGGCACTAGCTACACAGCACTTGACACACATGCATACCTCACACAGGTATGCAGATTGAGTGGTAGTCTTTGCCTTAAGCTACGCGTGAGGGAGCAGTTCAAACCCAACTCAAAATTAAGTTGCCTGATTTTTCTCGAACTCGTACAGTCAGCTCCTCCTTATCTCGGTGGTGGGTTCTTCACTCTGCAGCTGAACTGTAGACAGCATTTATGTTTGCTTCTGACTTTGTGTTTTGAACAAAGAATACAAGAGAGTTCAGAGATACAGCTTCTGGGACCTTCATCTAGATTCTCACTTAACATTTTCCTTCTGCATTTGCCTTCCGTCCTGTTAATATTTTTATCTGTAATCATGTTCGTGCTATCTATGCGTATACTATGCATATATGATGAGTATATTATGTATATGCACATATATACCTAACCATGTTTGCTTAACCATTGGAGGATAAGTTGCAGACATCATAGGCCTTTACTGCTAAAGATTAAGTGTGTATTTCATAGGCTTATTTTATTACATTGCATAGAATGAAAAGCAAATTCAAGAGGCTTAACATGGGTAAAACTCTATTAGCAACTGTAGGCTTTTACTCCAATATCACCAACTGTCATTGCTGTCTTTACTATTGTTCTTTTAAATCCAGGATCACCATTCGATTGCCATGTCCTTCAAGTTACTGCCTACACGAGAACACTTCTGCAACCTCTAATGGCTACCGACAGTTTTTAGCACAGGCCTGGTGTCTTGTAGAATGTTCTCAGTTCTGGTTCGTTGGATGGCTGATGACCTCAGGTGTGTCATGAAAGTGAGGCAGGCATAGTCATGGCTGCACACATCAAGAGACAGGGTGCTAGCTGGTCTCACTGCTGTTAACATTACCTGCTCCCTTAGGTCAGACCTGGTGCCTGGTTAGGAGGAGTCTGCCAGATTTTGCTATGATAAACATAAAATTCCCCTCGTACTATGGGAAGACACATTTCCATGAATGGGTATTTGTTGTTTCTACCCAAATAACCATTCTAGGCCCACTTAGCAAAACCAGTGTTGGAACTGTCTGAATTGCTGCTGACAATGGTGGCTCTGCGGGTGCTTTTCTAGCAATTGTTCTATATTTATTAGAACAATTCTATTCTGTTACAAAAAGCTTTTAATTCCATCTGTCTGTTCATCTACCCACTTACCCATCTCCACTCCCATCTTATTGTTAGTGTGGATACATGAATTATTTTTAATTGATTCATTTCTTATAAATGGAAAGTTTCTGCATTCTTAACCTGTGACCTCCTGATACCTTACTTAAGAAACTACTAACGTGATATAAATGCTACCTCACACGCCCATTTTAGCTTTTGTCAGAGCAATCTGCAAAATTTGATTTTAAACATGTTTTTCATGTGATTCTCTCCCTCAAATAACTGTGATTAACTTCTGAATCAGACACGGTTTTCACAATAATCAATTCCCTTTTTACCTGGTGGGATGGATCCTTGTAGTTTATCTTGCTGGCTTCATGAAGATGGCTGCTAAGTGACTGAGTTTAATTAGGACCTCGCAGGTGTTGGAACCCAGTGATCTGTCTTGACCCTGGCTGCTCTTAAAGAACTGTATTCTTGTCTTGACTCACACAGTGAACCAGGCCCGCAGAGTGAAGGTGGTAGTAATTTTTAAATTCAGTTTTGTTCTATGTGTGTGAGTGCTCACGTAAATGTGTGTACCATGTGTGTACCTGGATCCCAAAGAGGCCGGAAGAGAGAATATCCAGAGCTCAAGTTAAAGGCAGTTGTCAAGCCCCCATTCAGTTTCTCAAGCCTTCTAACTCTGAGTAATAAATTCGTCTGTTACTAGACAACCCTGTTACTGGAGTAACAGAAGCATAATTGGCACCTAGACCTGTGCTATTGACCTCAAAACCAGAAGTCCATTACCATAGGCTACCCCTTAAAACCGGTAATTTTAAAGTTTAGAAGCCAGCCATTGCTATCCACTCAGCAGACATCTTGTGGTTCTTGGGACAGCTACGTGCAATGACTGATGAAGGCCCAGCTACCAAACACATCAAGACAATCCGTGTATACCATTTGGCTTTGTCCTGTCTCATGGTGTGGATGTTGGGGGAAGGTCATCAGTATTTTGGGTGTGGGTCCCGAGGGCATGTCTGCCCATACCAATAAGCATCCTGAGCCTTAAAATCCATCTTACTCTTCATTCTATAAAGCCAACCTGCGATCTGGACCCAAAGAACTGGTCCTCAGGGAAGATTTTCATTAGCAAATTATATGCACACCCAAAATACTGATTTCTACATCCTAGATGATGGAAAGGTGGAAACAGGAACGGTGCATTTGGATGTCATTAGCTGCTGGGGTTAAAATCTTAGGCTAACAGGGTTAGCATGACCTTTCAAATACACATACCACACCAGGTAGGGCACATGCAGACCTTGGCTGCCCAAGTGCCAAGAGTGGCAAATGCTTTGCTTGCTCCAGGCTACAAGATAAGCCTAGAACAGCCACGCATTTTAAGAACTCGGGGAGAATTGATTTCCCAGCTGCGCATGAGTCATGACGGCACCCAGGCGCGTCTCTTTGTCGGAAGACTCAGGGGCTGAAGCCGAGATTCTGACAGATAGCGGTGAGCACAGCTTGGCTCACTTAGTCGTGGGGTACTGCATATTAAAGGTACAGAAGGCATGGAAAGCCTGGAGTACTCGTCTACACACTACTCAGGCCAACCACCCCAAACACACACACACAGTGGGCAAGAAGTTAAAAACTCCAAAAGGCCCCTTTGTTTTATTATTATGTGTTGGGTGCCCTGGAACCGTAACTGCATGACTCTGAGCTGCCCTGTGGACACTGGGAGTTGAACCCGGGTCCTCTGGAAGAGGAGCCAGTGCTCTTAGCCACTGAGCCATCACTCCAGCCCCTAAAAGCTTCCTTTGCATCTCACCCGACCACCAACAGTTTCAGGTTCCTAACGTAAGTGCCCGTAGGGCCTTTGTACATTACAGTTTAGTTATAACTAGCTTTGAATTCTATATAAATGGAAGCATAAGTCTTTTGGGTCAGACATCTTTGAAATGAGAACATGTTCCTAAAATCTGTCCGTTGTGCCTGTACTTTTTCATTGCTGTGTTCTAGCACCTGCTGCTTCTGTGCTGGTGAGAATTTCACTTATTTCCAGGCTAAAATACTTAGAATTGTGTTCCCGATGACATCCTGCATGCTTCTTAGTACTTACGTGCATACACCAGATAGGGCACAAACCACAGGGCCTATGGCTTCAGCAAGTGTCATCAAGATATTTTTCTTAGATATTCATTCACTTGTGTGTGTGTGTGTTATGTGTATGTCTATGTCTGTGCACAGTCAGTATCGAGGTCAGGGGACAGCGCTCAGGAGTTGGTTCTCTCCTTTCACCATGTGGGTTCCAGTAATCAACTCAAGTTGTCAGGTAGCAAGTGCCACTACCCACTGAGCCATCTCACTGGCCCAAAGTTTGTTTGATTTTACTGAGTAGGTTCATGTAGTATTATAGGAGCATTCCTGTTGCTTCATTGGCCTTTAGAGGCTGTTAGTCTCAGGGTTTTGCTCCGTCCCCCAACTGTAATGTTAAACTGTCTTTTCTCAGCAAGAGCGAGCCCTTTGCCAGTTATGGCCATCTTGATAGCCTCATCACTGAATTACCTGTTCAGTCCTCCCGCTCAGCTCTAAGTGGGCCCTGAGATTTTCCTAAGGAGCTGGAGGGTTTTTAAGGTTCTAGGATATCAGTTCTGAGACTCTTTTTGTGAACTGGAATGATGGTACGGCTTCATGAACCAGACCATGATCTCCACAGCCCAGTACATCTGAGTGAAGCAGAAGACTCTCACTCTCATGATTCCCAGGTAAAGTTGCTGCTGGCTGAGGCCACGCTCGCTGAGAAATGCATTCAACAGGGCTTTAAACAGAATGGCAATAGATTCTTCCTGTGAGTTTGAGGGAAAAGTCACCTTAAGAAAACCCAAAATCATAACCATCTGATGCGTGTTCAAGCCTGGGGACAAAGCTAATATTCCCTTCTAGGAAGGAGTTACTGACACCTTTGGCAGCTTCAGGAGCAACTGTTCCAGGCTGTCTGCAGCCCACACCTGCACTCAGACTGTCTGGTGTCCAAGTGGCCAAGAGAAACAGGTGGCGGCAGAAGGCGTCTCTGATTTCACAACAGCTCACTGGCTTTCACCAGCAAGGACACGAGTCAGTGCATAATCCCTCACAGAATAAACATCTTTGAATGGAGATGAAAACTGCCATTTATTTCAGTTGAATTTGGTTTGTCCCGTGATGGCGGAAAAAAAGAAATGAAATAGAAACACATTTATATTTCTGCCTTTAATTTCTAAAGACCAAATAAACATATATACATTCAAAACATTCCTAAATATTCAAACAGACCTTATTATTGTCAGTGCTGCATCTCAGGCTCCTGAAATAGTAACCATGACTACTAACGAACAGATGTACATCACTTATTGGACTAGACATTATTACACTAATTACAGACTTTTCTGAATACCAAGAGTCAAACAGCCACTGCACTCCATGTTTTGGTGTTTTGCTATGTGTGTGCTTTTGAGATTCCATTTTATAAAACAGGCTTTGTTCTGTTAACTAGTCTAAAAACCTGATACATATATATGTACATATATATATGTATTTATATGGATTGACATATACACACATGATCCTCTGTGAGCATGTCTATATTAACATACGTAACTCGAGGGTGGTTTATTGTGACAGATCATGAAGGGTTCACTTTAAATCATGACAGTAAAGCCTTTAGTAACGTGAACTCAAGAGATTGCATGGCTTCCACCATCCAGGAAAATTTAAGACCTGTGGTTACATGAAGTCCGGCAGGTCCAAGAAAGTGTTGTGGTTGTTGATTGACTAATCAGAAGGTCCCCAAGACCTGCCATTAGTGGTCAGAAGTAAACTGATTTGGATGGGCTCTTCAAAGTGAAGTGTCTGGATGGGTCCTGAGAACGGGAAGCGCAGTTACAGCCAATGGCTTGCAGCAACTTTCAGGGTTTTCACGCAGTGAGGACCTCTGCATGTCCATTTGGAAGGACTTCACGAAAGGCTTACAGCCCATGGAGGTTTACTTTCTGTCAACAGAAGCCAGATAAGAGTAATAATACCCATGTGAGAGCCACTGTTCCGGGGAAAGGACCTCAATGCTGAGTCCATCATCCCAGGAGCAGTTCATCCTGACTCACGCTAACTTATACTGGAAGGGATGTTTGTGCTCCCTTCACCAAACCACCTAGCAGGACTCCTACTGAGAAAGCAAAATTTTACTTTTTCCGACATAAATGTCCGCTCATACTTTAGCCATATATCTTTGTGTATGTATGAGCAGAGTGTCTCTCTCTATTGCAATGCCATTGAAAGGATTTGGTTTTTCTTATTCTTGTTAATTTTACCTGCACTATTTTAGGCAGAGGCCTTTGCGGGGAAGTAATGGGTCCTAGCTACCTATGTCAAAGAAGGTGGGGGGTATACTGGCAACTTCACACAGTCTTCAAGTAAATGGAGTCCCTGATATAACTGGAAAGTGTACTTTGAAAGGCAACAGGAAAGAAACGAACTGCTTGCGACAGCTTACAGAACAAATGGGCTTCGGCCCTAGAGTCTTTTAAGGCACAAAACCTGGCAGACGGCTGCTGTCGGTGACCAGCACCTTGGAATCAGATTTGAAGAGTGCAGCTGGAACATTTCAATAAAACAATCGGCCGTTTTGTTAGAACCTGAAATCACTGGACACCGGTATCTCGTGTGTGAAGGGTTTGTTGCAGAGTGAAANGGGGGGGGGGGAGGCCTTCGGAACAGGCTCCGCGTCCTGGCAGTCACAACGCTGTTTCAAAAATCGTTAAGGCCGAGGGCTGTCCATTGGAGGTGTTCGTAGCCACGGGGCTGGTGAATGTAATGTCTGGATAATTCCTTCTGAAATACACCTGTGCAAAAGGCAAACGGAAAAAGAACATGAGTACATTTTTCCAAACTTCCCCTTGGAGGCAATACCTTTTCTGCCCAGGAAAGCACAGCACTCGATGAGGTGCAATTAGAAGGCGAGGCAAGTTCACATTCTGTGGACGACTGGCCCCGTTCAGACCCCCAGAAGGGCTGAATCCTGGACAACTTGGAGGTCCACTCTGGCCCCGACTGCTTTGATGCAGATATACTTTATCACACCATTAAATTGATAAGCAAAATCATTTTACTGGCTCAAAACCCAGAGATAAATTAAAAACAGGGGGACAAAGAGGCCAGGGAACCGAGCATCTGCCCTGAAGTTTCTCATTTTCGAGCATAAAATGAGCACAATAGGTCTGGATGTTAATATCAGGTTGTAATCCCTATACGTTACAAACTCTGATTGACAAGCATTGAAACTCTGGCGTCTACGTATGAAATATCCTGGCACTTAATTTGTACAGCAAGGCAGCCATAGGGCCTATGGAAACGCGATCTGTGGATAGCGGGCCACAATCATGAAAAGAGAAGCAAATACTGTAACAATGACCCCACCAAGCGACTTCTCTAAAATGGAAGATGATACCGAATAATAGGGCAGTTCTTAGCTGAGTCTTTGAATCCCTGAATTCTGCCAATTCCGAGGAAGAGATACAGGTTCTCTGATAAATGTGTAATCAGAACATAAAGGAAATGAAATGCTGTCAGGTCTCAGTGTCCCACAATCACCAGTTTTTAGCGGCTGTATCATATCTGGGTTCCTTGACAGACGTGTATTACAAAATGAAATAATGTCAAGGCTTGTGAGCGCTTATCTCCAGATGTGTTTGGTTTGAAAAAGGACTTCAAATGCAATTTTTTTCCTTCAAAGAAAACTGTGAAAAGTTTTGTCTGAGTCTTTAAAACAGAAAATGCACCATCTCTGCGAGCTGACATGCGTCATCAGCTGGGTCTTGTCACGCTGGATCCACTCTATAAAACCCCAGCTGGCAATGGATTTGTGGGTGCAGTCAACAAAGTTATCATGGGATCACGGGCTTCATGAGCAACAAGAAGGTCACAGAGACACCTACTTCCACAGTCAGTATAGTGCCCTTGGGTCGCCTGCAAATGCCTCCCAAAACACCACCACTAGGAAGAGTCAATTTACAAAAGAAACGTCACTTAAGAAGAAAGATCCCACTGGAATGAACTCGAGACTCTTCCCATAACACAAGCTTTCAAAGCCAGGACTTGTTCTTTCAGTGCCCGGGGATTTAAATTTCACATCATCTCCACCAACCTACTCTTGGAATTTCCCAGCACCCACATGACTGTCCACAACTGCCTGTAACTCTAGTTCCGGAGGATCTGACGCCCTCTTCTGGACCCTGTGAGCACTGCATGCACACGGTGCGCACACACTCATGCAGGGAACACACCCACACCCACTAATATTTTTCCAGTCAGGAATGTTCTGCTGCGAAACCATTTTAGGAGTAGAAAATCCCTAGTCTGACTTTTTCTACCATGTCTGTCTATCTATCTATCTATCTTTCTTTCTTTCTATACAGGGATTCTCTGTATAGCTTTGGCTGTCCTGGAACTTGCTCTGTAAACAAGGCTGGCCTTGAACTCAGAGATCCACCTGCCTCTACCCGGGATTAAAGGCATGTGCCACCACTGCCCAGCTTCTACCATGTTCATAACACATTCTGGATAATAGTATGATTGAGACTAGCATTCCTTTTTAAATTTAATTTTTTAATTTTTATTCTTTTGGGAGACAGGGTTCCAAGTATCTCACAAGCTGGCTTTGAACCTATTATGGAGCTGAGGATGACCTTGATCTCTGAACCCCTGCTTCTACCTCCAAATGCTGGAATTATAGCATGTGTCACTATCACCATACCTAATAAATCCAAAACCAACAACAACAACAACAAAAAACCAATATAGTGCTGGGGACTGAACCCAAAGAATCATACACACCAGGCAAGGTACTCTGTCTCTAGACTCCCAGCTTCATAGTGTGTATTCACAGGGGGTGATGATGCCAGAAGGTGACTGACTTCTCCACTGGGCCCTCAAGCTGGAGGCTCGGTTTAGGCTAAAAGGGGCCAGTCTCTGTCCTTTTCCTGAACACACGGCTGAGACTGTAGTGTCTACCTAGACTCCCTCACACCAGCAGCCTCATCTGTGAAATGAGATAACAAAAACTTAGCTCATAGGAACTAATGAACGGCTACAAACTGCAGGCTGGAAACACGCTGAGGTAAGTGTTAGGTGTGCCAAGGAAGGCTGCTTGGAGAAGCCCCTTAGTGCACAGAGAGGAGCCTTACAGGCTTGAGGCTATCATATGGGAACAGCGTCTTCTAAAGCACAGAGAAACAGGACCTCCTTTCATGGGCAGAGAAGAACAGGGGCTTTGATCTACACTGCACTTAGAAGACAGTGTGCTGAATTTGGACTCAGGACTTAGTTTATTCTCAGTAACCGGTTCATTCACAGTAGTTTTAAAGCCTCATGTTCTTCAACGGTACGGTAGGTCTAACGTTAGACTCCATCCCTGGTACAACTGTCCCATTAAAGAATACTAGAGGCCTAGTCCTGTTTTGAACAATAGATTATCAAATTCTTACACTCTGATAAGTCACCTTACACATCAAAGATACACAGGAATAAAAAGAGCTTATAGACTCTCCCATCTGAAACACTGTTCTGTCCACAGCCAGCCTGCAGCTGTGTGATCTGAGGAAATAGCCCATCCAGAGTGAACAGGAGTAATGATAATGAAAAGAGTGGTATGCACTCTGTAAAACAGATAAAAAGCAGAAAGGAACAAGACAGACTGATGCTGAGGGATGCTCAGTGAGCGCACAGCTATGGGAAAATACCCGCAACACAGGGAAGAAGATTCAAGAGGGCCACCAACTATGCAGAGTGAGAGCCCTGGAAACGCAGCAAAGCAAGAGCTGAGATGAAAACTAATTAACAGAGGTCAGCAGCGAAGAGGACAAGGAAAAGATCAAGGAAATGACTGGCATACCAAAGGCAACATGAAGATTATTACTGCAGAAAAGAGCAATAGAGTGAGACACGAAAACAGGATTGAGTTAGCAAGCAAAATAAGTGGGAATTAACATTTTAAAGGAAATTAGGAAAAACCAGCTTTATAAAATTGACAAAGGTAATATAATACACACATGAGAAGCACTGAAAGCACAGTATAACAGAATTTTTACAGATAAAGCAAACCTATGATTCCAATAAATGTAAATGGGTTAAACCATCTATTATAAAAATGCTAGGATAACATCTCAGAGTCAAACCCAACTCCATGCATGCACAGAAGGCACACTCTGGATATTAATGACAAAGACATACAGAGTAAATGGAGTCAAGGTGAAAGGGACAATGGCATGACCTAGTCTTGAGCCAGCTACAAGGAAAAGCATTCAATAACTAAAAATTAACAAGAAAATAAACCCAAACCAGAAAGAGTCAATAGAGTGGACACTGATCAGCTGTACAGTAGAACTTAATAACTAGTAAATCAACCAGAGCTAAATCTTTGGGGGTAAAAATAACTAATATAGGCAAAGAGGGAGATGGGATGTAAAGGGTGGAGGAAGAATAACTGTAAGGTAGCTATTAAAGAGACTGGGATAACTATGTAATAATACAAAGGTGTGCTATCGAATTGGGGCTGTAGCTCAGTGTAGATAAGGCTCTGGGTTTAATTCTCAGAAACAAAAAACAGAGGAAAGGGTGGTTCTCTTCGGTGTTCGATAACTAGAAAGGGTGGACACATACACACCCTCAGTGAGGCACATACAACATCAGCAAACCTCTACATGGGGGAGGAGCTACTCCCACGATAAGACACCAGAATGACTGAGTGAGTTATTTTTTAATTATTAACATTAAAAAAGTGGGGGATGGAAGGTAGAGGGGTGTCACTCCCCAGCAGGGATGAAAAGAGCCAAGTGTGAGGACACACGTTGGTGATTCCCGAGTGTGAGGACACACACTGGTGATTCCCGAGTGTGAGGACACACACTGGTGTTTCCCGAGTGTGAGGATACACACTGGTGATTCCCGAGTGTGAGGACACACACTGGTGTTTCCCGAGTGTGAGGACACAAAGTGGTGATTCCCGGGTGTGAGGACACACACTGGTGTTTCCCGGGTGTGAGGACACACACTGGTGATTCCCGGGTGTGAGGACACACACTGGTGATTCCCGAGTGTGAGGACACACGCTGGTGATTCCCGAGTGTGAGGACACACACACTGGGGATTGCCAAGTGTGAGGACACACACTGGTGATTCCTGAGTGTGAGGACACACACTGGGGATTCTAGTGCTGATGAGGTGAAGACGGAAAGATCCCTGGGGCTCCTGGGACAAGCTGAGTCAGCAAGCTCCAGACAAGAATCTCAAAGGAGGTGGGCAGCACCCCAAACAATGATACTATGTTGACTTCTGGCCTCCATATGTGCACACTCATGCATCCATACACACATACATGTGCACACATGTATGCATAAAATAAAAAGTTTATCATATATAAACTTTTGAAATTTGTACTCTTGGTACAAGTCATCTGTTAGGCTGGTTGTTAAAAATAGTTGCTAATGTTATCAGGTGGAAGAGGTCTGGCTTGAAGACTTTCTGTTTTCAACAGCTAGAATTCCCTTGCATTTGTGAAATGCTGCACTCCCCTCGGAGCTCTGGATCGTCTACCATCTTGTCTGACATTCACGGTGCGGAGAGTCCACCAGCACTGCAGACCCTACCTGTACCGCCGAAGGGACCCTCGCCTGCAGAGGCATCAAGCATTCTTACAGAATGCCAGCACCTGCTGAGGGCCTTGTGTCCTATTCCAACAGGCCCGGGATGTTAGGACTTGGTAAATCTGGGGTTGTAATGGTGACTTCGCAGGTGGATAAGTGGCAGCATCAGGACACAGTGGGAACAGAAGAACTGGGGATATTTCAATGGGGGTCTGATTCATCCAGGGAGAGAATGACAGTCACCTTCCATTATGGGCTCAGTTGTACGGTGACTCCATTTGTCTTAAAAGCCCAGCTCAGTGTCTTAACCCCAGTACCCCAGGATGCAACTACACTTGTAGACAATGTCCTTACAGAGGGGATGAAGTTAGAATGAAGTCTTCAGGGTGGCTCCTCGTGCATCGTATGCACGCTGTTGGAGTCCTCATGCTAAGGCATCTGAAAAGCACTCTGCTTTCACATAGACCACATCTAAAGGACAAGCCCAGGACGAGTCGGCAACAACCCCTTCAGAAAGGAATCTACGGGTCAAGACCATGTGACTTGGAAGTCCCTCATGCACATGTTGGGATTGAATTGAAAGCAATGGATTCTGCTCTATGAGAGGAAAAGGCTGGTTGGTGCTGCCTAGGCTTAGTCTACAGCTCAATGGGGTCCGCTTCACAGTGCTACAGTTCTGAAAGATGCATGGATGGCTCATTTCATACATGTAAAATACCGGCAACCGGACGGACAGCTTGCTCTCCTAAAAGAACCTCGGTGTGCGCAGAATGCCAACTGAGATCTACATTCTTCCCGTCTTTCTGCAGATGGAACCAATTCCAGAGGTGAGGCAGGGCTTCAATCCAGGTTTAATTCTACCACCTGCCACCACAGATGCCAGGGGAACAGGCTCATCATAGATGCCAAATGAAATAAGGGGTAGTGTTTTTAAATGTAGTACCTAGAGCCAGGCATCAGACTCACCTGGCAATGCACCCTCTACTCCCTGCGGTTCTCAAACCCTTGACCTAACACCTCACCATCGACCAAGTGGGGGGAAAAACCTGCCGTGAGGACTTACAGAAATCACACACCCAAGAACTGAAAACACACCCTGAAATAACTCCTAAAGAACAACAGATAGCTAAGTGTGCTCGGTCTTTTTTCTTTTTTTGGGAATGCCAACCAAGGAACTGCTTCCATCAGACTGGCCTGTAGGCAAATCTGTGGGGACATTTTCCAGATAAATGATTGATGTGGAAAGGCCCAGCCCACCATGGGTGGGGCGATGGTTCTAGGTTGTCTAAAAAGCAAGCTGCTCAAATGAGAAGAAGCCAACGAGCAGCATTCCCCATGGTGGCCGCATCAACTCCTCTCTCTAGGTTCCCGCCTTGGCTTCTCTCAATGATGGACTGTGGTTGGGACCTGTCAGCCAAAGGAAACAACTTCCTCCCCAAGTTGCTTCTGGTCATGGTCTTTATGAGCAGCCATCAAAAGCAAACTAGAGCAGGATGAAAGCACATGATTGACTAGAGGAGCAGAGAAATATTTCTCTTACTGTGATCTGCACACTTCTCTGCATGGACGATGCCCCTGGATTAAAATGTTGATCGAAGGGGGAGAGCTGGAATTTCTGCTACAAACTAGGGTAACGGTGCTGTGTAAGAACAACTGGGTTTAGACCCCAGAATCCGTGTTAGAGTCCTGTGTGCACCTGTGATCCAATGCCGAGGCAGGGACGGGGTGGGGGTAGGGATTGCTGACCACCAGGCTATCAAATCAGCAAGTTCCAGGAGCAGTGAAAAAAGGAGGTAGAAAGAGACCCAGTGTCAACCCGTGGTCTTGATACACACACAAGGGTGTGTGCATCTGTATATGCACATATATTCCCTGAGAAAGGAAGGAGGCTTTGGGATTGTGTTAATTTACATGATGGAGATCTAGCTAAATTGGATGACCGTTTGTTACTTAATGTCTGTTTCTCTCTATCCAACACCCCACCTTCTTCAGAGACTAAACCAGAGATTTAACTCAGGGTCTCAGACATGCTGGGCTAGGGCTTTACCACTGGGCAATACCCACAATCCACAACAGCTGTGGGGGCTTTGAGGCGCTGAGGGTGTGGCTCAGTGGACAGAGTCGCATGTCTAACAGGTCCCAGACTCTAGGTTTTATTTCTGGCACAACAGCGTAAAATGGTGGGGAGGGGATTGCTGCATAGGCAGGGAACGTCTCTCTAATACGAAATGCTTAACATTTGAAGTTCCTGTTTGGTGATTCTCAAATGACTGGGTCTCACGAAGGAACATGGGCCGGGCCGGGCCGGGGAAGACTCTAGAAAAGAAAGTGTTTTAAATATTGAGCACTGCCCGCCCCAGTACAGCATTCCAAAAGGTAGCCTCTCACCTCAGTCACCCAGTGTAAGTCCTTGTGGGAAGTTCCGAGCCCCAGCGCTCTGGGCCCAAGTCGAGGTTATAAATGCACGGCCTCCAATCCCTTGCTAGCTATGTGATTCTGGGTACTTTCTGCTGTTCTCTGAGCCATAACCCCTTAAGCAGATATAATGTTCTGAGACCCTGGATCATATTCCAGACCACCACATCTAATGAGTATTAAAGCCTCACCGAGTTGCCGTTACCGTCATGGTTCAGTACAGGAAATGCCACTTGCTGGTTCTCTGCTCTGTCAGTACCACCAATGGCTAAAGGTGTGCTAACATTCTTAGCACACAGTAAGTATCCAATATAATACCTTTATATACACAAACACATTTAACAGTTTTTAAAAGTTATTTATTTATGTGTTACTGTGTGTCTCTGTGAGCCTGCAGACCTGTGTGGGTGCACCCACAATGTATCAGTGGGACGCCTGGTTTGTTACATGAGTTTGGGTACCCTGGAAGTAGGATTCAGTAAAATATGAAAAGACACAGACCTTCCCCCCTTCCTGTTTTGAGGTGCTGGGGACACATCCAGACCTCGTGCATTCTAGGCAGGTGCTCTAATCCCCCCCGATGGCACCCCAACTCTCCTCCTGTCTAAAGAGCGAGGAGACAGCAGTGATACAAGGGGACTTAGGCTTTAGGTGGACCGGTTCGCACGGATTGGGGGCTCCTGTCACTTATTTTCTCGTTCTGTCGTCTTTAATAGACACACAAATAAATGTCACACAAACCCAAGCAATTTTATTCTGCCCTTGGTGCTCAAAAATCTGAGAAATAACAGAAAAGAACGAAGGTGGAAAACGACGAAGAATGACAACAGACTGCGCGGCATTCAGTCCTTTAAACCAAAGCGAAGTTATCCGCCTGGCATCGTCTGTGTGCTGGGACGCTCCCATGCAACCTGAAGGTCTTTAAAGCCTTTTCTACCTTCACACACTAGGCCATAGACGTACATATTTATGGAAATATATAAATATGTGTTATTCATATATAAATTATAAATGGAGATGGGGTGGAAAGATATAATAGTATTCTTTACAAATTATAAAACAAAGAACTAAAGCCACCTAGATGTTTCTCTGGTAGATCCTTCTAGAACAAGCAATACTCTATGTTCACCTAACCCTCTCTAACTTCCTGGATGTACCCCAACAACACCTTCACTGCCAATGTGTTAAGTATCAATAAGATATAAGAAAGAAATTTCATGAGTCTGCAATTAGGTTTACTCCCTCTTAGGCACGCCTGCTGGCACATGCGTGTGCGTACGCACCCTCCCCCTCCCTGACGTTCCTGCCAAGTCCTGGTAGACCTGACTTCAACCCTGGACGTGTTGGAGCTTTGTCTCCAGAGGCTTATAATTGAAAAGGGCACACAGTGCTCTTTACCAGACCCCTGGTGCCAAACGGCGAGGAGAGAGCTGGTGAGACACACCGTAATTAAGACTTGTGGGCGAACTCACCTGTTTTGCTGTTTCGGTGAGAGCAGCGGCTTCCCCCTTGCCCAGTTGCTGAACCATCTTGTAGAAGAGGCTCTCTGGATTCTGTAGCAAAACATATGGCTCATCATATTCTCTCAGTCTTCCTGAATCCAAAACCTGGGGATCAGCAGAAAGAAGCCCACTGAGACACAATGTCTTGCAGCAACATATTATAACACAGACAATACTTCGGAAAAAGGCTGGGCCAGGGAGAATACAGACAGTCTATTTGGGTGGTAGGCCTGGAAGTTTCTTGAAAGGCTTGATTCCCCTGAGCTATGAAACAAACAAAGGCCTAACCTGACCTTTTATTATTATAATGCTGCAGGAAAGTTAGAAAAATGGAAGTTCTAGACTATTATTATAGGCTCTCAGCTGTCTGCTGCTCTGTATAGTCTGCCAAGGCTCGGGGGGGGGGTTTGTTATTAGCGCTGTTAAAAGCCTCAGACTCTGAGCTTTGGAATACATACATATATATGCAGAGCTATGAAATCTATGGGCGGAGGAAAGTTGACCTCAGTGTATTTAGAATGTGGGTAATGTCAAGGAAGCCAAACAACAGTGGCCTGAAAGGTTGCCAAGCTGGTTTGCTAGAATCTGAGCAGTTGCCGGAGAAGCATGGGCTTCTAGAGTTTATTTAGGATGCTGGCAAGGTGGGCTATGCACCAAACACGATCACAGGCAAGGTTAAGCTGCCGAAAGTCACAGTGCTGGCTGTGGTTTGTTATCGCCAGTGTGACAGATGAGCACAAGCAGCTTCGGCACCACCGCTGCGCACAGAAGACATCTCCAGAAACCCCAGTTCTCTCTGGACACACCTACAGAAGCAATGAAGGGACTGAGCCGAGAATTCCGGCGATCCCAAGTCCACACAGCCCACGGCGGCAGCCCAGTCTGAGCTGCACAGGGCCCTAGTATCTGTTGCTGACCTTTCTTTCCTGGCTTCCTTCTCTCTCCCTTTCGATGCCTGCCTTGCAGCCATTTGACTGCTCATTAATCTACACTGGAAACGGAAAGGTGGCAGGAGGCGCTCTTCACCTTGCATCTCTGCTTATTAGTGGCTTTGGCTAATGGTTTCAGACAGAAGAGAGAGTTGGAGACAATTGGCCCAAATGACGCACCTAGGGAAACAGCCCTGATGCTAAGTGGTAGTTAGTTCTTCATTTAGGTTGTATTTAGAATAAATCCATCTTAAGAGAATATGCTGAAACTCTAAGTGGGGCATGGGTTGTTTTCCACGTTTAGATACTGCAGTTAATTTGGTCCATGGTATTTAATCGGAAACATTTATTGAGTCTCTCTCCTAAAGGCTATTTTCCCATTAATCTTTTGTTTACTACTGTGAATTGCTGCTAAGGGCAGCTTTCTCAAAAAGAGTTCAAGAATAATTGAATCTGTCACATCCACACAATAATTAAAATGTCCTATAATTTGGCATGCCAATTTAGATGCCCCGAATGTGTAATTTTACTTAAGCATTGCATTACAGGGTATGGCCACTCCTCCTGACGTTAACGAAGGGGGAAAATCACAATGTTCAAACATAGGTCTCTCCTATGCTAAAGACTAAGTAAATGAGTCAAATTACTTCACAAAATGATGAACTCTCTGTTCTGCAAAAGCAAAAAGCAAACTTACAACCACACTTCAGAGGTAGACACTGAGTTCTCGGACTGTACCGACTGTCTGTAATTATAATGACTGCCCTTTTGTCCCACTCCAACTTCCTACTGAACGTACTGAAATGTAAAAGGGCGACTCCTTCCCCACACCACACAATGTCTGAAACACACGAAGGCCACACAGACCAGCCCATCTCAAAAAAACTGACCCCCATTTGTGAAGGTCCAGCCAGAAAACACTCTCAGAAGGCAGGAGGGTTTGGAACAGAAGTGACAGAAAGACTGTTAGTAAAAAATATTCGGGGACTTCTTATCTTAATATTAACTTAATAAAGTTTAATTTAGTGTGTTGAGAAATTTAATGACTTAAAAATGTTTATTTATTTCTAACTATGTGTATGTATGTGTCCCTGTGTGGATGATGTCCATGTGTCCACATCCATTCCTGTGTATGTTTATCTCTCCGTGTCTGTGTGTGTATCTCTGTAAGTGTCCATGTGTGTATGTTCATGTGTTTCCTTGTGTGTATGTGTCCATGTGTATGTCTGTAGGTCTCTCTCTCTTTCTCTCTCCTCTCTCTCTCTCTCTCTCTCTCTCTCTCTCTCT
>LOJH01007152.1:0-31394 GCA_001685095.1 Ellobius talpinus
AGGTCCTCTGGAAGAGCAACCAGTGCTCTTAACCTCTGAGCCATCTCTCCAGCCTCCTGTTTTGTTTAGTTTTTTTAAATAATGCTTTTTATTTCTCATCTGAAAATCTCCTACACTTCCTTCCACACTGCATTCACGCCTATCCATCATCTCTACTCCTCCTTCCACACTGCATTCACACCTATCCATCATCTCTACTCCTCCTTCCACACTGCATTCACACCTATCCATCCCCCAAGTGCTGGAATAAAGGCATGTGACACCACCACCCAGGCGAAAATCTGTTTTTAAAATAGATAAAAGTCATCAGAATTTTTTAAGATGGGACTAGAATCACTAAATATATAGATTTGAAAATAATAAGATGCATCTATGGGTCGTGTTCCAGGCTCCTTTTTTGGAGCCATAAGTTAGAATATTATGGACGTTGTGACAGGAGTCCAGAATTCCCTCAGAACACCTCAAGGAGTGAGAGTGGGAGGGAGACAGACAGGACAAGGAGTCCGACCTGCTGAGTATGGAGCTGGTCAGCAAGCTTGCAGGGGTGTATTTTAGTGCTCAATTTCCCTTTTTGGAGATGTTTGCATTTCCCCCTGATATTCCGCTCTGGCATGACAATTCAACAGCCTGCTGAGAAGACTGATATTGTCCCCCTTTTTGCCACACAGTGCTCCAAGAGCTGTCAGGGTGGATTCCGGGTCCGGGAAGTGCGGTGTCTGTCAGATGACATGACCCCCGGTAGCCTCTGCGACCCCCAGTTGAAACCAGAAGAGAGAGAATCCTGTAACCCTCAGGACTGTGTCCCTGAAGTTGGTGAGTTTGGGGTTCCCGTCTGGGAGAAAAGAGAAAGGGGCCCCCTCTAGCTCTATCAAGTTATCCAGTGTAAAAATGGCTTAGCCAGTTCTCTCTGTGATCTGCACAGCCATGGCGGAGGTCCTGGGGTGCTTGGGATATTATAATTCCACAGTTTCAGACTACAACCCACTGGGATTTCCTCGGAGTTTCATAATGTGGGCTCTTGGTCTTGACATTTTAGCAGCTTTATCTTTGACAGAGTCATTTTGAGATACATCAAAGGTCATCAAAGTTGTGTTTGTATATACTCCATTTTGGTAATCTTGTAATTTCCTTTTCTCCCCCATTATTGGGTTTTATATTGGTTTTATATTGAAGTGATATACACCCGCCCCCTTGGAAAGATACCATAGCTAAATCTAGAAGACCAAACCAGAACGGTTTTTGAAGAAAAATTACAGCTAGGGCTCAGTGTCAGAAAGTTTGCCTGCCATGCATGAAACCCTGAGCTTGATCCCAGCACCACAGAAACCAGGTGTGGTGGCAAGTGCCTGTGGTTCCAGCCCTCCAGGGTAGAGGCAAGAGAATCAGAAGATCAAGGTCATCATCTCCTGCTACCAAGTTCAAGGCACACATAAAACCCTGTTTCAGAAACAAAACCCCTCTCACATTTTATTAGTGAGAGACCTTTGACATGCATGTCCTGGCTGGGAGATGGGCTACATTCATGTCCTAGCTGAGACATGGGCTACATGCATGTCCTGGCTGAGACATAGGCTATGTACACAAACTGGTTATGGCAGCCACTCCTTGCCTTGAAACCCACACAGTCCATTCCAAGGATATGGCCATTTTCACCATCTTTAATTACCCATGTCTGTGTGCCTGAGACAACTTTCCTTTTTGATGTTGTATTCTGTAAAAAGCATTGCAAGGAACAATTGACGATCCGAATTTAAATCACTTCAACTTGGTGTTGCCAAGGCAAACAGATAAATAGCTTGGGTACATGGCCCAGCCATGGGTCTATCCAGATTTCTTCTGAGTCCTCCTGCCTGCAGTCCTCTCTACTGATCATAACTCACTTTCCTAAGATGTGCTTTAAGTGTTTTCCCACATCTCGTCTTCCGATTTTCTGTATTTACTTTAAGGCAGAGCCTCTCTGGCCTGTGCCTGGCTGTGTAGGCTAGGCTGGCCATCCAGCAGACTTCCGAGATCCACATGTCTCATCCTCCCAGTGCCAGGATTACAGGCATGCACTACATGCCCAGTTCTTCCATGTGAGTCCTGGGTGTTAAACCCAGGTCCTCAGGCTTGCACAGTAACCACCAGATCCCCAGCACTCAAGTGATGGTAATAAAAATCCATACAGGATTTTTTTAATTGGATATATCAAATATGAGTTGGATATATCAAATTGTTTATATCGAATAAGAGCAAAGGGTAGCCAGGGCAATTTTGAGGATGAATGGTGTTGGGAGACTTACCCTGCCATAAGTCAAGGCATGTTGGCACAGGGAGAGAAGAATAAGCTAAAAGTATAAAATAGAAAGTCCCCAAATGAACCGAAGATGCTTGCTATGTGATAGGATCAGCATATGAGTCTGGGGAAAGGATGCGCCATTTAACAAATAGTAATTAAACAGCTCGTGTATTCTCATGTATATGGAGAAACAGTCAAACTGAATCCCTGCCTCTCAACACACACACACACACACACACACACACACACACAAATGCTACCATCACCATCACTGGTTCCTAGTGAGCTAGAGAAATAAATGTAAACAAAAAATTTAAACTTTAAGAAAAGACTTTGAAGAAAAACAAATTTCTTTTGGAGTAGGGAAGAATTTCTTAAGCAAAAACCCAGAGCACAAACTACAAGGGAAATACTAGAATTCCAATAATGTTAAAATGTCAAGTGTCTGCTTATCATGTGACCTCATAAAGAAAGTGCCAGGAAGAGCTATGAGCCAGAGAAGATACTTGCAACACAGGAACCAGTAAAGATTTGGATCCACTGCATAGAGAGACCTTTCTGAGTTCAAGAGCAAAAAGAGAGCTGCCCCCAGCAAAGGGAACCTGAGAGGCAATGCTGTTACAGTGTGCTCCACCTCACCCCGGGATTGCTTTGCACCCACTAGACAGAAGAAAATACAGCATGGGGTGGGGACAGTTCTGCTGGTGTACTTCTGCTAGCAGGGTGCTTGCCTAGCATGCACAGCATCCTGGGATTGATCTCCAGCACAGCATAAACCAGCTGTAGTGACATACACCTGGGATCATACTGGAGCTGGAGGCAGGAGGATCAGGAGGCCACTGTCATCCTCCAGTACTAGGGCCAGCTGAAGCTACATGAGACCCCATCTTCTTCCCATTCCCCTGTCAAAAAAATGGAATTCTGCTGTTCTGCCAAGAGAAATGCAAATAGCTTCACATAGTTTGGAAGGCAGCCATCATATCTAGTAAGACTGTATGTATCTTAAAACCCAGAAAGAAGACTTTCAAAAATGCTTAAAACGATCATTATTTATAACTGGAAAAAAATGGAAACAATGTCTACCAATGGAAAATGGATAAGGTATATATTTACGTGGATATATCCTCCCCAATAATAAAAATGAATGCACAAATTCACTGTCAAACAAGTGGCCAGGAACTATGTGTAAAGTCTACAGTTTCTTAAGTTTAGAGGCCACACAGCAGTTAAGGACACCGTCGCACACAGCTCAAGTATGAGGAAAGGTTCAGAGGCTGGGGATGTGGCTCCGTGGGGAAAATGCCTGCTGCGCAAGCGTGAGGACCTGAGTTCAGATCCCCAGCACCCACATGAGTGCTGGGTGCAGTGGCACGTGCCTGTCACCCCAGCTCTGGGGAGGTAGAGATGGAAGGCTCCCTGAGGCCTGCTGGCCAGCCTGTCTAGCCAGTCGGCGAGGTCCTGGCTCAATGACCAGATCACTAGGTGAAGGGGGAAGAACTGGTGAGACCATGCCCATGACTAGCCAAGTAACTGCACATGGATGTTCTTGGTGGCTGGGGAAGGAGTCTCTCTCTTAGGTGCTGTAGCCACTGTGAGTTGCCTGTGCTCTGGTACACCGATGCCCATGCAAGCAGCACCAATTAAACTTATTTTAACAAGACATAAAAATGGGCCAATTCCAGGTACCCTCCACAATCATGTTCTACTTTCTCCTTACAATTTATGGGAAAAATCCCTCAAAACCGGCGTTCACCATCCCAGTGCCACCTCTTCATCATGATTGCCACTTTATTATTTGTTTGAGACAGCATCTCACTATGATGCCCTAGCTGACCTCGAACTCCTGGTCCTCCTGCTTCAGCCTCCCAAGTGCCGGGATTACAGACATGCCCACTGTCCTTGGATATTCTTGAACACATATTTCATTTCTCTCTCTCTCTCTCTCTCTCTCTTTGGAGGAACGCAAAAAATCATCAGTTATCTTCTTCAATTGCTCTTCAACTTATTTTTCAAATATCTTTTTTCTTTATTATTTTTTGACAAGCTCATATACATGTGCACTATGTGGGGGTCCTTTTCACCCCCTCATCACCCCCTCTCACCCCCTTCCCACTTCTACAGAGCCCTAACAAGTCCCCTCCTTGGACATCCCTGACATCCTACTCTGGTCTCTGCATGTGCTCACTCAGGCTTCCACAGACACATAGGACTCAGATGAAGCTCTGTGTCCCCCACCCTTTCTCTTCTCTTCCCACTGGTCCTGGCTGCCTCTTGGGCTCAGGACTCAGGAATCTTCTGTTCTCTTCCACCATAGACGAAAACTGCAAGGACAAGTACTACAACTGCAATGTGGTGGTCCAGGCGCGCCTCTGTGTCTACAACTACTACAAGACTGCCTGCTGTGCCTCCTGCACCCGCGTGGCCAACAGACACACAGGCTTCTTGGGAAGTCGATAACACTCCTGCTCCTCTGCGGCTCCAAGCAGTGCACCTGGCTGGTTGATGCTCTGCCAGGGACCCCCAGTCTCACCTTCATAAAGCATACCACCTGGTACCCAGAATGCTAGAACGTCCTTTGAGCGTCGCTCTGTCCCTTCCTTGGGAACTGGCACCTGCTAATGGGGCCTACTGAAAACCAAGCAGTCACGTGCATGCAGCTCTCACCCCAGCTTCAGGCTTGCTGTTGTCCAAGTCAGCAACTGGTCCACTGACCAAGCACAGCCTCCTTCCTGGTGCTACCGGCCTGTCCAGAATTAGCACCCCTTTGGAAAGTCAAGAGAGGAGAGCACCCCATCCTACGTCACCAACAAACCTTCCTGAGACCTGTGCATCCCTGTTACCTCAGCCCAGCCGTGCCTGTCACCATTCTTAAAGACAATAGACTGTTTCCTGCCTCAGGACAGAGGTATCCCACAGCAGAGTGCTTTCTTGTTTAGCAGGTACATACATTCTCAGACATATAGCTCACTGGAGGCCATGGTGTCCCAGAACAGGAAGCAGGGGTTGAATAAGTGCTCCTACTTAACAAGCAAGGAACTGAGGCTCAACTCAGATAACTGAGCTGGCCATTTTGTGCCAGGGCTGAGTGCCTTCCTCAGATGGCTGAGCATAATCTCACCCCACAGAGCCTCCAGTGACCAGCCTGGGGCCTGTCCACTGGCCTATAGTCTGAAGAATGACCAGGGCTTCCTGTCGTACCAGGAGTCGAGTTGTATTTTATGAATGGAGCCCAAGCTTCTGAAGCCCTTCCTCTGTCCCCAGTTCAAGATGTCTGCACCCCTGTTCCCCGTCCCTAAGTCACAGCTCCTGCTGACAGGACTCTGGTGTTTGCTAAGTTCCGCCATCAACAGAACTTTCCCACAAGACAAGAAAGCCACAGGGAAAGCAAAATTGGCCAGGGATTTTCTGGGGCACTCTGGAGCTGGAACAAATCCCCAAATCCCACAAACTTTAGTTCTGCCATCTCTCCTGGGTTCTCTGTGGTGTACCCCCTGCTGGAAAGCCAAGCCAGTAATCCTAGGAAATCTCCACGTTGCAATAGGAAGAGTCTTATTTGGGTCGTGTGGGTTAATTAAAAAGTTTCTTGCTGGTAGTCTCACATCCCTCCCTATTCTCCCCCTCCCCTCCCCCTCCCATTCCCCTGTGACTCATGACTCTTACTTCCCACAAGACTTGACCGTCAAGATCAGTTTTAATGATGCAGGTCTTGGAGAAGGAGCTCTGAAATCCTCCCCATCTTCGCTGACACACTTTAGCAGACTGTAATTCCAGAGGCCCCAGGCCTGAAGGGACTCAGTGCATATTGAAAGGTGAACCATCTCTGGAGGTCAGGGGAGACAATTAAGAGGAATATTCTTTTCTTAAAATTTGTAAACTTACAGAAATTGTCTTATTTCGGGTCCTGGGCATGTTTCTCTTAAAGCAGGCACATCCCGTAGCACAGGGTCCCTCATTACCTGCCCCAGCCAGCGTGGCAATCGTTCCCAGCCATGGGGCTAATGTCGCCTGTCTGGTCTGACACACTCTGTCGGGATCACTGACTTTGGCCTTCTGTGAATGTCTCCAGCATCTCCCTCTGCTTGGGAAGCCCGGCACCGCATCCTTCAGCAGCTCCATCTCTCCTTGTGTTCGTATGGCATGTAGACACACAGCCCGGCAGAGACTATGCCAACCAGGCTAAGCACGAGGAGAAGCCGTTGCACACGCAGTTTCTGTCCAGTTTCCTCCCTGCTCCTCTCACTGCATGCTTTTGCCTGTCCCAGGTAACAGGTAACCTTTCCTTCATGCAGCCATTGTCAGAACTTGCTGGACAAGCCAGCCATCTGAAGAATTCACTGGAAGGTGTTTGTGTGCATGCCAGAGGGTAAGGCCTGCAAGATCTCTTGGTTAAAGAGATCATTAGCTCCCTGAAGGGAAATGTACTAGCAACTGAAGCTAACAGGCTAAAGACCTTCTCTGTGGAGAGTGGGCCTCTTGGTCCTTCCAGCTCGCAAATTCTCAGGGCTGGGCTGGGTTGAGGATGGCTTTGTTTATCCTGTGTCTCAGGCATCACCTCAGAGTTCTTATAGGAAGGACAGTGATCCTCCTGGAGAGTGGGAGTGGTCAGAGCAAAGGGGGCAGGCCCTGGACTTCAGGCAAAGAAACGAAACACCTCTCCTGAGTTCAGTGGAATTTCCCGGGAAAATGAGCTGTCTTGGGGAGGTCAGTCCCCTTTGAAAGGTTATAGATTTCTAGAATGGGGCCAATTAACCTCTTTGTTGTAGAAGGCCAATCTTGCAAATATGTCTTGGTTTCTTCCATTGTCTGCATGGCTTTCTCCCTTCCGTAGTGTGTGCAGTGGGGCCCTGGGGAATCCCCCCGTGATCACCAGGGAGGGGACACCAGTCCCTGCAGATGATTCTTTATCTGCCATCCCCTTCTCGGGCCACTCCACATCCCCTTCATTGACTGTGACGTGGAATTGAAACATATTACAACACTGATTTCCCACCCCCCCCACCCGTGTGCCAGAGGCCACATCCCTAGCTCTGAGTGAAAAATTAGATAAATTAAAGCTACTGTAGTGGTCTTTCTCAACAAAAATCAGCAAATCCCCAAATTAAAAGCCTGTGCTGATTCTCTTCCACTCACTGGAAAAAGAACCTTCCTTGCAGCCCCTGTGGACTCTATTTCAGTTCACCTTCCAGGGTCTGCAGGAAATATGCTACCCTACCACTAGAGGGAGCAGTTCTCTTCTCGTAAACCATGCTCACCCTATTAAGAAGCCAGAGGAGCTCTGCTCATCATCTCTCAGTGGCTCAGGGAGGGAGTTCTCATAACTGCCCCAGCTGCTCCTTTGCATTACTTCTCAGCTCAGGATTTCTGTGTTTTATCTTCCCGCCTTGCTTGTAGTACACTCCATATGTTTGCTCTCTAAGCGTTTACACCCAACACTCTCTCTGTAAAGGTAGATTTCTAGAGGGCTGGAAAATGGAAGATGCTAGCTCAACTTGTTGTGTGGTGTGGAGAGCTCTAGACATTGCTAACACCTGCCCAAGATAGTCTCCTCATCTTATTAAGAGTTGGCATATTAGTTTTCCCATATGAGGAACAAAATGAAAGACTACCTTGCAACAGGCTGACGACCTGTCAGCCCCGCAGGGAGAGACTAGCATCTGATCCTTGACAGATAAACATTGTGTGTGTAGCCTGGATGTCTTAGGAGATGACTGGCCAATGCTCTGGCCTTGGAGAGCCAAGAGGCAGGGCAAGAAGAGTCTGAAATTTAAAAAAAAAAAAAAGAAAAAGAAGTGAAGAGAAAGCCCGGACCTCTCCAGTTCCCTGGGAAATGGCTGAAGTCCGACCTTTGGATTAAAAGAATAACTGTTCAGTCAAAAAAAGGACAGAAGAAAGGGAAGAATTTCAGCTAAGATCAACATGAGTCAGGAAAGTGGGGAGGAAGCGGCAAAATATAGCTGACCCCGGGACTAGCAAGTTAGTTCAATTGACAAAGTGCTGAGACAAAGACTGAGCCCAGCTCTCAGAACCCACATGCAAAAAGCCAGATGTGATGTACTCACTTGTAATCCCAGCATGGGAGAGGCAGAGACAGGTGGATCCCTGGGGCTCAGTAGCTGGCCAGCCCAACCTACTGGGCAAGTTCCAGGCCAGTGAGCGACCGTGTCTCAAAAAACATTGTGGATGACACCTGAAGACCAACAGTTGATGTCCTCTGACCTCCACATGCACACACATATGTGTATCTATATTTGCCATGCCACAAGCCACCAAGGCCACAGAGGAAACATAGATGGGAGTCATGGTACATGTGTCTGTAGGAAGACTGCCGCTCATAGGTAACATTCAGGTGTGGTTTTCTAATCGTGATAAAGAGGACAGACTGTTAGAGACAGTGTGGTGGACTTCTGAGGTGTGACATCACAGAAGAGACACCACGAGAACCCTCAGTGAAACAGAATAGCAAACTTCTGCAAGCTAGATGTAGATCTATGGATGCAGGGATGCTGAGGACAGTCACCCCTTAGGGGTGGCAGCTGAGACAGGACAGGTGTGTCAGGATGTGGGAAGGGATCCAGATATCTTTCTTGGCAACTCGCTGCTCAAGGTCATCTCCAAGTCCAGGGTTTGGTGGCTCTCCACGTGGCACAGCTCTGGGTGGTGCATCTGCTTAGAGACAGCAAGTGACTGCTGCTATCACCTTGTCACCATCTGAAACCCATTTGTGCCCCTTCCTGTGAACAGCATATGACCTCATATTGCAGCCACTGGCAACCTAGTCAGAGCCATCTCCATGTTTGCTTCACAAAGGGGCACAGGAACATGGGGGGCAGCTAACTGCCTGCCTGGGGTTATATGCCTCCATGGAGGCAGCTTTGACTAGTCTGGGCCACTCACCTCCAGTCTCTTTTGTAAGAACACCTTTCCTTGCTGACAAAGAGTAACCCTCAACCCCAAACCATCCTTTATGTCTGAATCCTTGTTCCGGTTGGATGTCCATCACGTTGTGGAAAGTAACCCCAAGAATGTGGAAGCTCCCCGCCTCCTGAGAGGATGAGCCCCTGGCCTGAATGAGAGACAAATCCATTCTGTTACATCCACTAACTCTCCCCTTCCTGCCCCCCAGCCCCCCAACATCCACCCGACAGAAGGATATACTTTGCTATAACTTATTATTATGTTCTCTGTAAATACAAGATGTTTATAGGAAAAGTGTATTCTGAACTATATCTGCAGAGTGGCTCGTGACACCAAAATAGTTCTGTTTATTTAGAATATGTTCATTGTTTAAGGGACCCAATAGGTATTTATTTACATATGACATCCATATTTTCATAAAATCATTTGATCATACTAATCTAGCCTCCTGGTATATGGCTGCACTATGGTGTCTTATTCTAAGTCAATCCTGATAGTCATTTAGTACAGTGATTGGCCAAACTTTTGGAAGTTTAAGATCAAATAAAACTGACCCTGCTTTTGACATATTCAGGGGTTCCTCCGCCAGTATTGTGCCTAAGATTGCCACCTTTCTGTCTTAAATATTCTTATTTTTTTCATATAATCCACACTTTCCTCACACCCAAACACTCGGAGAAGGGCAGGCGGTTTGTGTTTCTCTTCCCTTCTCAGTGTGGCCCGCTGTTGGCTTTACCGGCCTCATGCCTCAGGTCAGAGCTGTGGACAACCTGAGCTGAAGGGGCTGTGAGAAGCTTGGGGACATGTGGCAGCCTCTTAGCTCTGATGACAACCCCAGGGTCCTTGTTGGGGGCTCCTGGGACCAGGGCCTCAAGGCTGACCTATAGACTGCAGAGCCGGGAGCGAGAAGCCCACTGGGGAACTGAGGACAACACCAGTCTGTTTCTCCTTTACAGTGTTAAATTATTATGGAAGGAGGAGATGAGCAGAAGGTGAATTATATGAGCAAATATGGGCTGTTTTCAGCACTATTTTGTGTACAACTAATTTATTTTTATTGTAAAAATACAATAAACTGGGTAAATAGTTAACGTCTTTGTGTCCTTGTTTCAGTCACTGTTCCGTTGCTGTGAAGAGACACCGTGACCCAGGCAACTCTTAGAAAGGAAAACATTTAGTTAAGGACTTGCTTATTGTTTTAGAGGCTTAGTGCGGTATCATCATGGTGGCAGGCATGGCACTGGAACTACGTAGCTGAGAGTTTTACCTCCTGATCTGAAGGAAGAGGAAGGGCGAGAGGGGACCAGGACAGAGGGAGAAAAATAGAGAGAGAGAGACTGACTGGGCCTGGCATGGGCTTTTGAAATCCCAAAGCCCGCCCCCAGTGACACACTTCCTCCAACAAAGCCACACCTCCTGATCCTTCTCAAACAGTGCCAGTCTTTGCTGACTAAGCATTCAAATGCATGCGCCTGCGGGGTCATTCTTATTCACACCACCACATTGCTTTATTCACACCTGTGTGCAATTTTCCCAGAAAGATGAATCAACTGCTGCTGACCTCAGGTAAAGCACTAAGACACCAGAGCAATACCACTCAAGTCTAACTTGGTGATCCAGCAAGATTACTATAGAGCATGGGCAACCTATGAGTGGTCACGCCACTGGAGACAATGGCTCTGATCACCAGCAATGGCTGTCTATCCCCAGCCGGGGAACTTGGTGAGCACCTCCTGCTCCAGGACAGATGCTAATGGGAACAATCTTGTGTAGAGCTCCCATGGATAATCAACACTTCCTTGACTCCTCCCAAAAGAAGAATGAGCCCTGTTGGAGGCCTTGGTAGACTAGGTCCTTTTCTGTTGCTGTGGCAATGCTATGAGCAAGGCTAGCTAAGAGCTGTTCCAAGAGGGCTGAGAGTCCATCATAGTAAGGCAGCAAGCCACAGGTATGGTGGCAGGAGCAGAAAGCTGAGGGACCACATCTTTAACTGCAAGCAGAAAGCAGAGAAAATGAACTGGAAATAGTGAGGGGCTTTAAATTCTCAAAGCCCACCTCCTGTGACGTATTTCCTCCCACAGGGCCACACCTTCCAAAGAGCACCAAGCACTGAGAACGAAGTGTTTAAATGGGAATGGGGCATTCTCATCCCAGCTGCCACCATTGGTGCCTCAGACCTTTGCCTTGCATACCATTTGAGAGAAAGCCAATCTGAGACCCCAATCCGCAAGCCTCACATAAAGGAGCTTCTGACTCCTGGTTTCTGCAGGACATTTCCTTGGCAATGAGAGTAGAGATGGGAATAGAGGTAACAGGTGTGGACCATCTATCCCCCAGGACTGCAGTCTTTCTGTAACTTCCCCCAATGTGGTTACACTCCAGAGAAGCTGTGAGTGGAACCCCAACTCCCCTTGAGCTTACTTCACCTCGCTCTCTATTTGACAAAATTACACAGATCATGTTGATTCCTGATGAAACAGACTATGACAACTGGCAACCATCCTTGGCGACAGCCATTAGGAAGTGCCTCGAGCTCTGTTCTGACTACCCCACTACCATTTCATCAGTAGTACTCCTTGGAAACTGTGTTTTATCTAAGTTGCTACCTCCTTCCCCTTATATTCATCTTTGCCTACTGGGAAACTTCCCTTTCACTTAATTCTCTTCCAAATTCACTTAATGTAAAGTCCTCATGATGATCATGTCAGGTACACAGCTAAGTGGTAACGTCAGCCTTCCTTGAGTGAGTGGCACAAACTTCATTTATTCTTCAGCCAAGACTGAAGAGTCAGGGCTCCACCAGACAACAGGCAGAACACTGACACCACTCTTTTTCCTGATGCTAAGGCTCAAACCTGGGCCGTGGGCACAGCCTTGTGTGGCACGCACTCTACACTGAGCTGTATGTCCAGACTGGCCATCTTCCCTCACTGCAAACCCGTAACATCAGAGCCAGTCCTGCAGATCCAAAGCTGCAGGATCTCCATGCCACAACCCTGTATAGTCGGGGCTCTGTGCATGATCACTGTTCCCTCAAACAGCACAAACCTCAAGACAGGAGTGTCAGAGCTTCCACCCTTCCCTTGGGGCCACACACAACCACACACTCCTGGCTTCTACAGAGAACAGCCTGTCTCGTGGGCTCTCCATTTTCTCACAGCTGAGATGGGTGAGGTCACACAGGTGTATTTCACTTTGGCTCTGTGGTACTGGGGCATCCACACCTGCTGGGCAAACTCTCTATATCGAGTCGCTCCCCAACCCTGCACCCCAGCCCTGCACTGCATCTCTGCAGGTCTCCTCCCTGCCCAGGCAATGGGAAGCTGTGTTCTCCCGACACATTCTCTGCCTGTTATCAACTTCCCTTTAGCACTCAGAAGCTCCCTGATGTCTGGACACTTCTTTGTTTTACAGTTGGGAGAGTCAGGTTCATCCCTGTCAGGATTCATGATCACACAGGCTATGCCTGCTGAGACAGCAAATCTAGGTCTGCCCAGCTTCAAAGCCTGTACTCGATCCCTTGTCACCTGACTGCCTATTCCAGAAGAATCACACAAATCTCCCTGTGGGCCTGAACTGAGGCCAGAACCCACTTCCTGCCCACGTGGTGTTGATCATGGTAAATGCTGCTGGTAGTGGTAGCCTTGCTCAGACTGCCCACTCTGGAAGGATAAGAACTTAGAACAGTGGGTGGCATCCTGCTGTGACACCCCACCACCATCTGCTTCCAGGGAAGAGGCTTCAGTGAGCCACCTCTACTTCCAAGTCCCATGTCCTAGGTAGAGCCCAAAGTTGGTTTTCTACGTCTGAGCATGGTGATAAAGGCTTCAAGTCTGAACGTTTAGGAGGTGGATGTAACACAGTTATGAGTTTAAGGTCATCCTTCAAGGTCATCTTCTGCTACACGGGGAGTTGAAGGCTGAACCTGTTCAAAAAAAAAGTTTCTAAGGCCAAAGTCACTTCTGTTTAGAGGCTATCTAGGGCTGCAGGGAACAAGAGCAGTCGGGTACAAGGAATTAAATTTGTTTGAACTGAATGTCAACATCCTCATCCTCTCACCTGGACCACAGGGCTCCTGGCTGCCTCCTGCATCTGAGCCCAGATGCTCTTACATTTGTCCAGGGGCTCCCCTGGGCTCAGCACCCACAGTTGGCCAACACCCCCATTTGCTTTATCTGCTGAGCTGCTATTCAGCCCAACACCATCATTCATATCAGAACCAAAGCAGGAGCACAACATGTGGGCACTGGCCGAGTTTTTATTATATGCAGGCCTGAAACCCACTTGTTTCAGACTGTTGCTTCCGACCTCCAAGATGTAGCAACAATGTAGTCTGCACGGAGTTGTTAGCAGTGTTGGTGGTTCACTGCCATTTTGAAGCTGTGTCTCTGGCTAGCCATTTCCTCTGAGTTCGGCACATGAAAGGTCACCCTTCTACTCAGTCTCAAACGCTAGATTATTCATTCTGCCAAGGCCAGAGATGGTTTCACTGGCCTCTGATGGCTGCACGTGGCTGGAATAACAAGCAGCTTGAAGAATTCAAAGGGCCCAACCTCAGTCCCTTCAGGAAGGGCTTGGCTGCAGCAAGGGCCTGGGACATAAGCAAGGAAGCCAGTCATCACCTGCCCAGAACTCTCCAGGATCCTGCTAGCCTCCTCCATGGGGTCCCTACAGGTTGTTCCAGCCTGGATATGGAAACCTACAAGATCTCACCACTTTTTGTTGTTGTTTTAATGGGGGCAATTAGTAATGTGAACTTCTTAAAAAAACACCTCCATTGTAAACCGGGCAGTGGTGGCATATTCCTTTAATCCCAGTACTCAGAGGCAGAAGCAGGTGGACCTCTGTGAGCTTAAGGCCAGCCTGGTCTACAAAGCAAGTTCCAAGACAGTCATGGTTGTCTCAGAAAACAAAAGCCTATCAGGATAACAGCGCTGTCTCAAAAACAAACGAACAAGAACAACAAAACATTCACTGTGCCCCACATAGTTGGGTTTGTTGTGTTTTCACTATCATTCAATTCTTCAAGCCAGGTCACTCATTCTGGCTGTGACCACAGCGTGGGAAAGCAGCAGGCAGTTCTGTGTCCGGAATGTTCCCTGGCCCTTGGGCTCAGCAGCTCCCCTCTTGCAGGACAAGTAATTCTCCCAAAGTGCTCTGAATCTGCAGCTTCCCCTCTGCACCTGTCCCAGCGCCTCGGGCTTCCTGACTCACCCTCCATCACCGGAAGTCGGCCCATCAGCCTTCTCCCTCCATCCTGTGCTGTTCCTAACTCCAGTCAACCAGCAGTCAGAGGGCGGTTCAGGGCAGGCTGTGAATCCTTATCCTGTTGTGTTTATCCTTTTCCAACAGAGAGGACTCCTCACCAAGCCTCACTGCTGATCTCTATGTGTCAACAACTTCTTGCAAACAGTAAATTGTCCAGGTTTGAGATAGTAGTTTCCGAGTTTGAATTCAGTAACTGTCCTTCCTACTCATTGCTCCCCGAATCCTAGTAAAGGATCCTTCAGGTAGTTAATCTGGAATGCAGAAAATCTGCCTCCAGCCATCATGACAGATCATCTCAATTCTTGTGGGAACACATAAAGCTTTTTTTTTTAGAGAATACTATAATATTTGATGCTAACAAATCCAAATCCCTTCCATTCAACCTCAATCTTCTGGCTTTGAATGGTGCCAGTGTGTCAGAACAAAGCCAGCAGGTGTTCTTAAGGAATGTTGCCATTACCTCAGTGGGAATCTTTCGCTTTGATGGAGAAAACCAAACTGGAGACCCTGGAAACTTTGCCACAATTTGGCACTAAGAGTTCAAACCTCTGCCTGAAGTGTCGACTTGTGTATTGATGAAGTTTCTATAGTTTCAAATGTCAGTAAATATCTAGAACTAAAATGAAATGAAACTCTATGGAGGCAAAGCTGTTGATATGGGATAGTGCTGCTATCTTGTGGTTATTTTGTGTATTGCGGGATCAAATTAAGTGTAGTGTGATGCAGTAGGCGGGTTAGGCACTTTCTATCCAACGTAAGCAAGAAAAGGGTTGGAGTCTCTGAAGTCCAGAATAGACAAGATGAGAAGACCTCAGACCAGGCTAACCAGCGGCACTTCCCCCTCCTGCCAGGAGGGGACACGAGTGCGCAGACTCGCCAGTACTAGCTAAAGCAGTGCTGACATCTGGTGAGCCAAAACCAAGCAGTCAGACAGAACCCAGGTCAAAGGAGCCAAGCATGTATGATCAAAAGAAACCATCACCACATTAACCACGCGGTTCGCTCCTGCGTGTAGATACATCTTATAGTAGCTTTTTATGACATCAAATTTGTCACAAGTAAAATTATAGATAATAGAGGGTGAGACCTGCTGTGGACCCGTCGAGTTTAAATGTTGCCGGCTTAGGCATTCTTTCCTTTTATTCTTTTTGGGCACGCTCGGGATTGAGCCTGAAATCTGTGCACACTGCACAAGGGCCTCTACCACAGAGAAGTACCCTGGTCCTCATTAATTTAGTTTTTAAAACAATTTTTAAAAAAATGTTAGGCCAAGCAGTGGTGGTGCACGCCTTTAATCTCAGCACTCAAAAGGCAGAGGCAGGTGGATCTCTGTCAGTTCAAAGCCAGCCTGATCTAGAGTGAGTTCCAAGACAGTTAGAGTTACACAGAGAAACCCTGTCTCAAAAAAAACCATAAATAAATAAGTAAATTTTAAAATTCCTCTTTCTGGTAAGGTGGCTCGGCAGGTGATGGTGGCTCCGCAGGTGATTGATTGCCACCAATCATAACACTAGAGTTCCATCCCTGCAGTGGAAGAAGAGAACTGGCTTCTGAATCCTCCAATTGTGTAAACACGCACACAATAATAATAATTAATAATTTTCTCCTGTTTTGTTGAAAGTTTCAGAAACAAATATGAACACTGCAGGACAGGCCTCTAACAGAATTGGCTATTTTATTCAACATAGCCATGATGCCACTGTCACAGCTAACTAAGCTAACAATTCCTTATGTGGTTCTGTTGGATTTGTTGTTGCTGTTTCCAGACAGGAGCTCTCTGTGTAGCCCTGGCTATCCTGGAACTCACTGTGTAGACCAGGCTGGCCTTGAACTCACAGAGATCCACCTGCCTCTGCCTCCCGAGTGCTGGGATTAAAGGTGTGTGCCACCACAGCCTCCTTACGTGTTTTGATTGTTTCTGTTTTAAATGTTTTATTTTCAAAATAATTGCAAGCTTCCAAAAGTATTGTATTGGTGTCTTATGCAGGAGTCTAGCCTTAGAATAAAATAGTCATAGTTTAAATTAAAAATAGTCTGTCGGAAATATAGTTCATCTACCAAAGAAATAGAAAAAATAATAAGACTAATGCTAAATTTGACAATGAGCAGACTAATATGCTTAAATAGATTTAATGCCCACCAGCGTGCCTCTGGCTTTTTGTGGTATATTTTGTGACTTGCTGTCTCCTTCACCCCAACACAACCCTTTTCAGCACCTCAGAAACCTGCCATGCTTGGACTAGGGTTGTAGCTCAGGACAGAGGGTGTGCCCAGCATGCCTAAGGCCCTGGGGTTCAATCCTTAGGATCACAAAAGAAATCAGGGTTGAGGAAGGGAGACAAGTGCCGTAATATGGCAGGTGAGACAGACTGGATTTCTTTGTCTGGGACTCGGTGACAGAAAACCACATCTTGGTGGGCTGTGGTTCTGTCTGTGTAAGAAGGTCAGACAGAAGACACTTGTGAGAGGGCCCTGGAGGGGCTGGGGAGATGCTCTGTGGTTAAAGCGCAGGCTATGTAAGCCTGAGAACCTGAGCCTGGATCCTTAGAAGCCCATGTAAATGCCAGGTAGGTGTGGTGACCCGCCTGTAACTCCAGCTGCAGAAAGTGGGGACGGGATCAGCAGAGTTAGCTAGCAAGACTAGCCATCATGATGCGCTCTGGGTTTGACTGAGATCCTGTCATACAGAATACCAGGAAAGAGCAATGGAGGATAATTCCTGACATCAGCGTTGGGCTTCCCCGTGCACACATGTGTGCTGCCTTGTGAGAAGGAAGTGCTTGTGTTTCCTCTAAAACACTTTTCTAAAGAAGCCTCTTTCATCTCCCTGCAGGGGCAGGATAGGTGAGCCTCAATTCAGCAACTTTGACAGGTGAGAGAATAGAACTCAGATGCTGAAGTGGTATCAGCAAACAGTTCTGTATCGAAAGTCACATAGAAAAAGGCACTATGTAAGATTAGAGCATTCCCCTCAGCACAGCTCCTCTGGGGATTTTCTGTAATCCTTGCAGCTGTCGTGACATTGTCCAGCACCTCAAGAATAAGCAGATGTGGGAGTGCAATGCAGTGCCAAGGCAGCACATGTCACTCGTCCGAGGTCTGTGGCCTAGCCTCACCCATGTGTGCATTCCTGCATGCTCACATACACAGCTATGGTAATTCTCCAGAATACCCTTGAAGTTCCAGGAACATTCTGTGGAAAGCCAGCGTGCAAGGCAAGGGGTTCCTGCAGAGAAAACCCTTTGCTTTTCCAGTGTGTTGGTGTGGCTGGGCCTGTTGCTGCTGATTAACAGGGCATGGTGGCCCACAGTGGTAATTCGGCCCTTGGAGGCTGGGGCTCAGGCTGAACTGTATGTCAAGGCCCTGTCTCAAAGAACAAAGACCATTTTTAAACTACTGCTAGACTGGTTTTCAAATTCTTCTTTACTCTTCCTCAACCCCTTCTAGGAACCCTTCCCAACCCCCACCCTAGATCTGACCCATGGCCCAGCAATGAAGTTGAGCAGGTGGTTGGTTGGGGTGGGGTGGGAGCCCCTGGATGGGCTACTGCAGGCAATAGCTGTTGGCTCAGCAAAGATTGGGCCAGACCAGCTGTAGATGTGCTGGGTTTTATAGTTTAACAAAGGGTTAGAAAAGCCTTGGCATGCCCCCCTACCGTTAACTTATTCATAAGTGTTCCTTATTAGTACTCCTCGGGGTCATATGATTTCCCACCCACTCCCTCTGTTTACTAGAAAGGAAAGCACTTTCTTCTATCCTGATTTTAGCTGTAATATGTTGGGACCATTTGGAGTCCTGGCCTCCAGCTGCTCTTCCCAGCTAGTGATCTTTACTTTCTTTCTGATTTGAGTTACTGAAAGCTGTGTCAAAGTTGTTTACCAGCTCTGCTTCGCGAGCACGTGTTGTCTTGGCCTTGAGGCTCAGAGGATAAGGTTTTCACCTGTTGGCCCACCTGATTGTTGGGTATATAAGCCTCCATGGTGCTATTGAATAAAGGGTTTCTTACCAGTGTCTAGAGGTCCGTTCCGCCCTCGCTCGCGCTAGCTCGCGCTCGCTCTCTCGCGCGCGCTCTGTCTCTCTCCCCTCTCCTCCTCCCCCTCCCCCCTCTCTCTCTCCTCTCTCCTCTCTCTCTCCTCCCAGCACAGACAGGCGTTGTGCACTGCAGCAATACTTATTCATCAGGAAATAGCAAAAAATGTTACTTCTGATAAGAACTTCTGCTGTGATGATTCTAGAATGTTCTTTTAGTAGGAGCCTAGAGAGGCAGCTCAGTAATAAAGTGGTTGCTATATAAGCACAAGGATCTGAGTTCAAATCCCTGGCAGTTACATAAAAGTAGGGCATAGTTGTGTGTGCCTGGAATCCCAGTGTTGGGGGAAGATGTAGGCAGATCCAGGGGCCAGACTATGATGCATTGGGATGCTTCTGTGAGAAACTGTCTCAAGGGAATAAGGTAAGACAAGATGCCTCTGTCTTCCAGAATATGCATGTGTGTACACACACACACACACACACACACAGAGACAGTTCTGCTAGGGAACAGAGGGGCCCACCCTTCAGAGGGCCTGGAAGGAGGGAAGAACTGACCCAGATAGGATCACTGCTGGTCATCTCAGGTGAAGAAAGCAACTCCCCTGCAGTTGGAGCCTACGATAGGGTCTTCTCAGGTCTTAAATGCTTCAGGGCCAAGACTTCTCCATTGATGGGCTGGGCAGCTGTGTAGGGGGGAGTATCTGATTCCTTCTAAATGTTATCTAGAGAGCAGAATAAAGAGCCTTTGTTGAGAAACTGCTCAAGTCTGTCCACTAGTGCCTGCCTCTGAGTTCTGACCTGGCCACTGCCAGTGCTAGATAAAGAAGCCATTGCCTCAGGAAGACCAGGCCAAGGAGCCCGGCATCCTGTGATCCTCAGTCTTCTGAGACCAATGAAATCAAGCTGGAAGCACTGTCTTGGCTTTGAAGTGGAGAGAGCAGCAAAGAGCCCACTGTTTGAAGTGGTCGCCTGGGGTTCTGTAGGAAGGGTGGACACAGACGGCATCCACAGGTGGATGTTTTAATAAAATGCTGCAGGAGTCAGTCTTAGGGAAATGTCCGCTTGGTTAGGTTTGGGAAGTGACATTACCAGGCCTAGCTCTGAAGAGCTCATGCACTCAACTGTAGCTCTTCAAAAAGAGAGGGAGGATACCTGGGTACGGCTCAGTTGGCAGAGTGCTTGCCTGGTGTGCATGGAGCCCCGGTACCAGTCCCAGAATCACACCAAACCAGGTGCAGTGATTTGCCCAGTAATCCCAACGCTAAGGAGGCAGAGGTGGGAGGATCAGAAGTTCAAGGTTAACCTGAGAGCAGCTATGGCTGCCTACACGATACTGGGTCTGTCCGCAGTAAATATGCGTCAGAAAGAACCTTATGGGGCCCTTCTCCCCCTGAATACTGGCTACCAATAGATTCTGAGAGAGGGGCAGTTAGTCATTGTGTGCCACTGAGGAGCCATCCAGCTCAATCCCATGGTTATACAGATGTTTCCAGTTAAGCTCATTGGGTCTCAAAACAAAACAAAAAGCCCAAAAAGTCAAAATGTGTTATTTGTTTGAAGGGAATTTTTAGGGAGGTGGGTACGATGCAGGTCGGGGGGATTTAGGAAGGACATAATAATCAGAATGTACCTTATACGTGTATGAAGTTGTCAAAGAACAAAATAAAAGTAAAAAAGAGTAGTTCAAAGTCACCCTCAGCTGCATAGTGAGCTTGAGGCCAGCCTAGAGTACAGGAAGGAGATTCTGTCAAGTAAATTACCGCGGGAGGGAAGATCTGGTCCAGGGACCCCATGCTGTCGACCCGCAGCTGCTGGAACAAAAACCAATCACCAAGCTGACAAGCAGCAGCTGCCATCCCAACCTGGCAGGTCAGCCCTAAGCCTGGGCCTCAGGAGCCACCTCCTCCGCCAGGCAGAGCCAGACTGGGGCTAGGGACTTCCAAGCCCAGCCCTAAGGAGGTCAGTACTGCAGCTTGCCCCAGGCTCACCACCTACCCCAGGCGTCTGGGGAGTCAGAAGAAATTGCTGACCTGTCCCCTAGAGGAATAATTGCATTAGTAAGGTGGCCTCTGGTGGCTTTGTCAGCAGTTTCAAGGCTTTGAGTTGAGTAATCCTTTGGTGTCTGCCCCAGCAGCTGGCGGTCACAGGCTAGGGGACCACCCCTCCCAGGCTCAGCTGACCCCACATGGTGTCTTTCTTGTCAGCTCACCATTTTACTGTCTTTCTCACCCACTCAGCTCAATTCTGAGGGAGCCCAACTTGCCAAAGGCGAGAATGTCGGGGATACAAATTCAGAAACAGAACTTCTGTCCGTTAAATGCCTTCTGACCAGATGCTAAGCTAAATTCTTAACCCCATTTCTGGAATCTTCCATTTGGACAGAGGAGAGAAAGTAGACCCAGAGGAAGCTTCAACATTAAGGTCAGGGCCTGACTCTGCGCTAGACATAGCAGTAGAGAATGGGCAGGTTGAGGGGATTCTGAGCAGGTCTGGAGGGATGGGTAGGGGTGAAACAGGTGAGCAGGAGGTGTGCCCCTTAGGCACCCCTTACCCACTCTACCTGTTTGCTCTGCCTTCAGGGCCTGACCAGAGCAATGCCCATGGGGAAGGCATTTCATCTGTCCTATGGTCAGATGTTCCCAGCACCTGCCTGGAGCACACACCTGCTTGGTCAAAGTCACTGAGCTCAATTTTCCACAAAGCCTCCCCAAGGTCCCCCTGGGGCGACCTAGGACTTTATCCCTTCCTCGGTCCTGCCTCTATACTGTCAGTCCCAAAAGAGGCTCAAGGCCACCTGGGAGAGAAGAAAAAACTCCTTTAGTGCTGGCCTCACCCTGGCTCCTCCCTCCACCCCACTAACCACGGACAGTACACCTTCCATCCATCCCCAGGCCACATCCACCGCTCTAGAGCTGAGGAAGCAGATGTGCACAGAGCTCAGCAAATGTGGCCAGAGTTGCTGCTGGTCAGGCACCATGCTTCATGCCCTGGGGCCTGCCTTTAGCTGGCCCCGCCTCCCGCCACAAGCTCACCAGGGTGTCTCACTGTGAGACTCTGGGGTGAACCTGCACTGGTTCACACCCAGCTCTGCCCCTACCTCTTTACTGTTCCACAGCTGTGTGGCTTGGGGCACATTACGTCCTCACTCTGGGACTCTCTGACTCAGTCTACCACCTGTGAGTTGAGGCTGAGTGTCAGCTCTGCAGGGTCACCGTGAGGTGGTGGTTTGCGTGAGAGGTCTCCAAACACTTTCCCAGAGCTGTTACTGCTGAGACGCCATCTTTGCCTCCTCCTCCCCACTCTTCCATACCCACGGTTCTTCATTGCCCTCCGCAATGGTTGGGCTGGACGCCCTCAGCTCAGCCTGACCCATTCTACCCTGAATCCCCCCTCCGCCCGCCGCCAAGTCCTTGGGCCCCACTTACATGTCTGCGCGGATCAGTTGGGGATGAGTGAGATGTGGGGGCAGAGCTGAGGACAGAGACTCTGGTGAGAGCCTGGGGTGGAATTGTCACAGAAGCCGTGAATGTCGCCTTTGAGACTGCCCACAAAGAGGATGGAAGCCTTCCTAGAGTGGCCTTTGGATGTGTGACACTGATGTCATGTTCAGACCTGGGCGGTGATGCCTTGGCTTGGCTGCTAACGGGAGCTTTCCGCCTGGGTTGGAGTGAGGACAGAGAGGGCAGGGGAGAGGCTCAGGGCCTCGGTGGATCACCCTGCAAAGCCCCTGAGCTGACTTTCCAAATCCCCAATAGTGCTTCCCTGTCACAGTGAGGGTTAGCCCCACTTAGAGGGCCATGCCCCACCCTTCTGTTCCCTTAACTCCATGATCCCTATAGAAGCTCCCAGGCTCTAATGCAGGACAGAACTGCCCTACCCCACCCTGTGAGTCAAGGGCAGCTGAGGATGGGACTCCCCTCCCCTGCAGACCAACATGCTATTTCCTGCCCCTCTTGGGCCCGGGGAGAAGATGGCAAAGGGTAGATTGGCAGGAACAGGACAGGGTGTTCACTGGGGTGCCGCTTCAGCCTTCATAGTACCAGGTACCAAAACACATTCTGGGAACTATTTAATTTTATTTTTCCCAACCACCCTGGAAGACAGACATTTGGAGAAAACCAAGGCTTACGGAGACAGTCACTTGCTCAGAGATGCATGGCCCATAACAGCAGGGATATACATGGAGGTGGGTCTATCCTTGCCCTCACCTCTCTTCCTGCGGGGATCCTGGTACCAAGAGGCACAGACTCCCACTTTGTCTCCCTCCAACCATCCCGGGTTTAAGCTGGGTAGGGGGACTTGGGTTCAGCAGAGAGACTGCCTGCCTGGCACTGGAGTCCAGGTCAGGGGAGGAAGTGGAGGCCACCTGGGTACTCAGAACCTGCTCCAGGCAGCTGTGTCTCACTGCATCATGCCATGGGAAAATGTCTACCAGCTTCTCCGCTGGCCCCAGCCTACCCAACACCCTCCGCTCAACTTGACATCAGAGACACATCTGCTGATGCCAGCATTCCAGAGGGCAGGTCCCCAAAGCACGGGCCCCACTCAGTCCTTTATCAGGACAGAGGGTGGGCCTCTCAGGACCTGAAGTGAGTAAGTACCCAGGGTCAGGGACCCACACAGGCACAGTGTCACATACACAGGCATCCATGCCTCAAATACATAGCAAATGTCACTAAAAACATTTAAAGTCCTTGGGGAGGTGGGGTTGAAAACAAGCCCCCCCCCAGAAGATTTGTCATTGGGTAATAGTTGAGCACATGCAGTCTCAGCTGGGCTCCTTGGTCTTGTGCAGTATGTGCAGGGACAGAGACAGCAAAGAATGGACTGGGATGTTGGGCGGCCTGTGAGTCGATGTGAAGACAGCAGGACTGACCAGCTCCCGGGGGCACCTGGGTAATGCTGCAGGTGTGGCCAGTTGATCCCCTGTGGAGACAGTAAAGATTAAGAGGATCATATGCTGCATCTAGAGCTGTGCTGGGAGAAGTCTGGACCCAGAGCCAAGCTCCAGAAGGAAAAGCTCCCAACTCACAAGGGAGGGAAGCAAAGGAGAACCAGGCACCGACAGACACAGTAGACAGAGACATAGGCTGGGCCTGGCAGCTGCTCACAGGCAGCTAACAGGCTGTCCTTGGGACCCGCTATATCCAATGAGCGCTACAGTGGCTGCCTCTGCTGTGGCTGTGACAGCCTCCAAGAAGGAGTCCCCGGGCAGGTGGGGCCTTGGAGAGGATCCCACAGGTACGGGTATGTCTGGAGGTGAGGTCTGGGCCCTTGAGGAAGAGACTACAAGCTGTAAGTTCCAGGGCCAGGAGAGGAGCTGGAGCCATCTGGTCCCAGTCCCCAGGCTGTAAGTAAACATGAAGGGGTCTGCTGACAACCCCAAAGTCCTAGAAATTCAGAGGTCCACGGATCAGGACCTAACAATGGAGCTGCTGAGGAAGGCAATGGGTGCTCTTGTGTGTTTTATGATTGTTCTCCTGAGAGCCTGCAGCCACCCACAGGGAAGGAAGGGGGCTGGGAGAGTGGAGGCAGCGTGGATGTCTGCTGGAAACAGGCTGTGAAGGGAGCAGAGATGCTAAGAGGTGGGATTGGTGCCACAGTGGGGAAGCTGCTTTTCCAGATGGTAGTGGCATGACCGTCTAGATTCCGGAAGGTGGGAACCTGTGGACTTGGAAAAGGATGAATGGGGGCGGGGGAGAAAATGTGCAGCCTTCTCAGTCCAGTCCTGTCTCCCCACTCAG
The DNA here is from genome assembly GCA_001685095.1 of Ellobius talpinus. NCBI lineage: Eukaryota > Metazoa > Chordata > Mammalia > Rodentia > Cricetidae > Ellobius > Ellobius talpinus. Next base: position 24,238 of record LOJH01007152.1, read on the forward strand.
GCGTGGGCCCCTCACTCCAGTGCCGCGTGTGTGGAGACAGCAGCAGCGGGAAGCATTATGGCATCTACGCCTGTAATGGCTGCAGTGGCTTCTTCAAGAGGAGTGTGAGGCGGAGGCTCATCTACAGGTGCGGCCAGCTCCGCCGGCCTGCCCTAGTATGCTTAGCACGGGTGGAGGTTTGGGGAAAGCGAATGTCCACATTCAAGGCCTAGGGCCTGGGCATGACGCTGGCCCCTAGGACCTCCCTGTTCTCCACAGATGCCAGGTGGGGGCAGGAATGTGCCCAGTGGATAAGGCCCATCGCAACCAGTGCCAGGCCTGCCGACTGAAGAAGTGCTTACAAGCAGGCATGAACCAAGATGGTGAGTGGTGGGCCCAACAGGGTGGGAAAGGCAGTAGAGCAGGTAGTAGCATTGCCGAGGTCCATGGGGGTGACCTGAGTCTCCTTGCCTTCCAAGCTGTGCAGAATGAACGACAACCCCGAAGCATGGCCCAAGTCCAGCTGGACAGCATGGAAACAGGCAGTGATCCCCGACCTGAGCCCTTGGCGGCCTCCCCTGCCTTGGCAGGGCCCAGTTCCCAAGGCCCCACGTCTTCATCAGCAGCCAGAGCCATGGGCCACCACTTTATGGCCAGCCTTATCACCGCCGAAACTTGTGCTAAGCTGGAGCCGGAGGATGGTAAGTGGAAGGGTAGTGGGCATGGATCTTTCTCCCCCAGTTTCTGCAGAGTGGGCACTAAGACCACAACCTCCTCCCTCAATAGCTGAAGAGAATATTGATGTCACCAGCAACGACCCCGAGTTCCCTGCATCCCCCTGCAGCCTGGATGGCATCCACGAGACATCAGCTCGCCTACTATTCATGGCTGTCAAATGGGCCAAAAACCTGCCTGTGTTTTCCAGCCTGCCCTTCCGGGATCAGGTACGCCACACAGCCTGCCCGCTGGAGCTGGGCCAGGCACAGTCGGAAGTCACAGGCCAGTCAGCTTAGGGGAACATATACTCCTGGTATGGTGAGGGATGGAGGCTTACACAATTCAGATGGTGGCCAAGGGGTACATGTGTCTCTGAGTTGGGAATGGTCAGGGCAGTGTAATAAGTATGTATGAAGGATGTTCACCCGAGATGCATAGAGCCTGTGGCTCTCCGGGTCCATTGTCTTTCCTTCTGTGCACTGCCTGACCTATAGCCATTCTGTTCAAGACTGCGATCTGCATACCACACACAACAAAGTGGTTGACCCTTGGTACCTTTAGAGTGCAGACTTTCCATTACTTCAGGCCTGAGTGTCACCCCAGCCTTTCCACATTGAGCAGGCAAAGATCTCACACTGATCTGGGAAAGAGTGACTGCCAGATGTGCTGAGCCCAGCAAGGCTGTGTGTTTGGAGGGAACAGCTTGGAAAAGTCTCCCAGTTTCTTGAACTCACTCTTGGAATCATCTGAAGGCTGTCCAGCATGCCTGGGCTCTAGGCTTATCCCGAATGGCCCAGCCACAGCTCTGGAGAGAATCCACAAGGCATCTGGAAACCTAGGTAGCTGTATAGATAGCTGAGCCAGAACCTGTGCATGCAGTGGACAGGAGACTCTGGGCACCTGGGAGCAGCCCTTTTGTCCCTGGAGAAAGTGGCAGGCAGGGACCACTAGGAACTGTGCACCTGTGCTGATGCTTGAACCCTCTCTGGTAACAGGTGATCTTGCTGGAAGAGGCGTGGAATGAACTTTTCCTCCTTGGAGCCATACAGTGGTCTCTGCCCCTGGATAGCTGCCCATTGCTGGCACCATCCGAGGCCTCTGGAGGCTCTCAGAGCAGGCTGGTCTTGGCCAGTGCAGAGATGCGCTTCCTGCAGGAGACCATCTCCCGGTTCCGTGCATTGGCAGTAGACCCCACGGAGTTTGCCTGCATGAAGGCCCTGGTCCTCTTCAAACCCGGTACTGAGCCTTGGCCCAAGTTTTCCAGAGACATGGTTGGGAGTTTGGGGAAAAAAAAAGGAGGAGGAGGGGTTCAGGGGTTCTAGTGACCTCCTTCTGCAGGGCTCCTCAAAAACCCACCTGGGTATAGATGGATAGTCTTCCTCTGGGGGAGGGAAGAGCAGAGAAAAGAGTGCGGCCTGATACTTTGGGGGTTGTGGGATCAGGCAGGCTTCTGGAAGGGAGCTCACTGGTTCTCCTTCTCCCCAGAGACACGCGGCCTGAAGGATCCTGAGCATGTGGAGGCTTTGCAGGACCAATCCCAAGTGATGCTCAGCCAGCATAGCAAGGCTCACCACCCCAGCCAGCCTGTTAGGTGACAGTAATGACCCACTTATCCATCTACCCGCCTCGCCTTCCTCCTTCCCTCTACCTGCCTCTCCCTGCTTAGACAGGATAAACGGCTCAGTCGGCAGCATCTACCCAACACCTCCTGTGGACAGACACAGTGCCAGGTCCTAGGTGGGCATCAAAAGACAGAAGCTGCAAGGATGGATGCTCGGCATGTAGTCACATGAAAGACAAGGATCACCTGGGCCAGGCGTGGAGAGTGACTTGTATCTGAAGGGATAGCAAAGGCCAGACTTTTAAATTTTTACTTTTTAAAGACAGGATTTCAATTCGTGTCCCATACTGGTCTCAAATTTGGAGTTTTCCTGCCTTTGCTTCCCAAGCACTGGGCTCCAGGTGTGCCCTTCTGTGACCCCAGCCTTTGACAGGGACCTTGTCTCCATCCCAGGATAGGGTCTAAAGAGAAGAGAAAGTCTTACCTGTAAAGGTAGAGACCAGAAGTAAGCATCCTTAGGCAGGAGTCCAGTATGGAAGGGTCAAAAGAGTCTTGCTGGTAGGAAGGTGGGAGACTGAGGCAGAGAGATGCCCTGGGACCAGCCCGATTAGAGCTTGGCGTGCCACTGGAGGCACATCTGATGAGAGAGGTGGAGGGGAACACCAGAGAGTCTGTGGGAGGAGGCTTCATGCCCAGGACTGGATCTCATTCAGACCTTTGTGGCTGTGGGCACAACAGGCAGAGCAGCAACTTCTCTGGGAGATTCCATCGGGTCATAGCCTTGGGGAGTGACCAAAGGGAGCAGGAGACAGACAACAGTGAACAACTCTGGGAATAAGAAAGGGACAGATTTAACCCTTGGCTAAAGGCAAGGAAGGAACAAAGAGATGCATTTGGGAGCAATGGGATTTCAAAACTTAAAAGGAAAGTTGAGAGTCTGGAAGGAGCTTGCCAAGCTCTGGAGGAAGTGTGGAAGGTACACCGGTGTGCAGAAAAGCCAGGTATGAGTGAACACGGATGTGACCGGCGCAGGCTGGGTGGGGGTGGTAGATGCAGGTGGAGGGTCCCAACTTAGTTTAACATCAGGAAAGACACTGAAACATCAGCTGGCTTTATCCCACTCAGCCAAGCTTCTGTGGACCATTCTAGACCACATTATCTGCATTCTTTCTGAAGAACTGGCGGCAGGAGCATCCTCAAGCCCCCCCTCTCCAGTAGGCAAGGTCAGCACCACGTGATGCAGGAGCAGAGAGCTTGGTGAAATGTCGGCACTAAGCCTTGACACAGCATCACTAGAGTGGTCCTCACAGACATCCAGAAGCCAGGGGTCTCCCTGGTCCCCTCTGAGGCCAGCCCTCAGAGGCACCTGATCACGTATCACATTTCAAAAATACTGAGGAAGGTTTTCTATGTAGGGGCGGGGGGAGGGGGGACTGTTCAAGAGTCTGCCAAGCAAACTTAAGGACCTGAGTATGCATCCCCAGAACCCACACAAAAGCCAGGCGTGGTGGCATGTGTCTGTCAGCCCAGCACTGAATTGGGTGGAGACAGGTGGATCCATGGAGCTCACTGGCCGGCCAGCCTAGCTGAACTCAGGAGCTCCCAGTTCAGTTGAGAGACCATGTCTCAAGACACAGGGAGGACAGGCTAGGGAGATGGCTCAGTGGATAAGAACATTTGCTGTGCAAGCATGAGGACATGGGTTCAAATCCCCAGCACCCATGTGAAAACACTGAAAATGCTGGGTAAAGCAGGCTAAATAAATAAAAACCAGTGTTGGGCAGCAGAAACAGTCAGATCCCAGGAGCTCTCTGACCAGCCAGCCTAAATAACAAGGTTTTGGTTCGGAAAGAAACCTCATCTCAAAGGAAGAAAGCAGGGATGTACAGGATGCTCAGTGTCTCCTGGCCTCTGTGGGTATATACACCAACACACGGATGTGGCCACATATGTATGTGTGTGTACTCACATGCGTGTGCGCACACACACATGAAATGTAGATAAGGTGGGGAGTGATTGAAGAAGACGATCTCTGGCCTCTGCATACACAGACTCTCGGGATTACTTTTGCCCTTTAATTGCTCCAAGCAGAACTAAGTGTCACTGCAGGGTCTCCAGTCTCTGGGTCAATGTATCTTAGCACAGCCTACACAGAGACACTAAAACCCACGCTTGCCTTGTATGATCCACTCTGACACAAGGCTTTAAGTTTTATGTAGTCCAAGCTAGCCCTGAACTCACCATGCTGCTGCGGTAAGCTTAAGCTCCTGGTCTTCCTGCCTCTCCTTCCAAAGCACTAGGAGGATGGCAGGTATGTTCAACCACACATAGGCTGCATGCTACTGGGACTGGAGCCCATGGCCTTGTGCCTGCTAAGCAAGAACTCTACCAAGGCTGGGTGATGGTGGTGCACACCTTTAATCCCAGCCCTGAGGAGGCAGAGGCAGCGGATCTCTGTGAGTTCAAGGCCAGCCTGGTCTACAGAATGAGTTTCAGGACAGCCAGGACTATACAGAGAAACCCTGTCTAAAAAAACAAAACCACAAAATAACCAAAATTCTATCTAATGAGTTATAATATCCTCCGTCTCCATCTTGTTGTTTATTTTCTATTTTAATTTTAGAAGTCCATTTGTGAGGCAATTACCTATCATTATCTACCAGGTGGGTTCATACCCATAGTTTGCAATAACTCTCAGACTCCACAGTTTCTTCCTCCTCCTCCCTAGACCAGTGAACGTAGAGGTCCCAATGGAGCTCAGCATTCTGGTGAAAGGCACTGGTCCCAGCTGTACACTTCCCCCCAGGGACGTCTGGTTCTGATTTTTTTCTTTTTGTTCTTTTCTTTGTTTTGTTTTGTTTTTTTGCACTGGGATCTCTGTTTTAACAAATGGTTCTTACTTGAAACTAGGTTGGATTTTTGTTTGTTTCTGGGTGTATCTCAGCCAACCAAAATCTCCCTTGACTTCAGATATTTTCAGTAGTAGTTACTGTCATCATAGGTGTTTCACAGACAGGAATTCATATTCTTTTATGTAAAACTAATATAACTTACAATGTGCCTATGATCAATGAATAAATCTATAAAAGCTATCAGGAATGGCTCACAGGCTGGGAGATGGCTGCACAAGCGTGGAGACCGGACTGAAGCTCAGATCCAGGACCCAGCACAAAGGATTGCAGAACTGGCAGTGCTTGCAATCTCAGCACAAGGAGGCTGACGCAGTGGCTCCCTGGGGCAAGTTAGCTAGCTGGACTAGCCAGAATCGGTCAGCTTCCAGTTCAGCAAGGGACCCTGCCTCGGTTAAATAGAGTGAGCCAGGAAGATGTTTGACCTCAACTTCCACCTGAACACTTAAGCACACACACACAGAAATACTCTCAACGAGAGTGTATTCACACACACATCACATGCATGTGCAAAGAAGTAACTTCTCATTCTGTAGTCTTGACACATAATGGACAATATTCTCGAGGCCCTGTTTTCATCCTCCTACCAGTGGGAAGGTGGAAGTGAGCCATCTAACACAGGGGTCTTTCCTTGAAATGCCCCTGGCAGGCCCTGGGCACCCCTCACCCCTCCCAGACCACCTTGCTCAGCAGCTAGACCTAAGCCTGACAGCATCCTTTCTCCTGTTCAGGTTTGGGAAGTTGCTCCTCCTGCTCCCGTCTTTGAGGTTCATCACTGCTGAGCGAATCGAGCTCCTCTTCTTCCGAAAGACCATAGGAAACACGCCGATGGAGAAGCTCCTTTGTGATATGTTCAAAAACTAGTGGGTGGGTGGGCCAAGTGTCTACAGGCACCTGGGCGACATTCTTTTGGAGCTAAGTATTTCCTGCCTTTCTCATCCAGCAATGCCACATGCAGGTATTTGTACCTGGAAGAAACTTCTCCCAAAATACTTTATTGGAATAATCATAGCCGTCTTATTTGGAATGCCCCTAGCTCTGTTTGGACAGCAGAATGCATGGATGTGTTGTGTTATATTCTTAGGAAAAACAGCTTNGGGGGGGAGATCAACAGTGGGTCCACGTGACAACAAAGGGATATTTCATAGGCTAGAAGTTTAACAAAAGCCAGGCATGAGTAACTTTTATACAGGATTCAAGACCAGAGACGGAGAAGGGAAGGAAGGAAGATGGGAAAGAAGAGAAAAAGGAAATAAGAAAAAGATGCAGATGAGACGAAGTGTAAGAGTCAGAAGCCACCTCTGGATGGGGTCGGGGAGGGAAAATAGCCTCCTGCACTAGGGACACCCTTTGTTTTGATCTGGATGATAAACTGATCATCATTAAAACTCATCGAGCACCTAAAGTCCGTGCACTTTGCTGTATTGTTTGACCCCAGTTAAAATAAAACCAGAAAACCGTGTCCCAGGCTTTCTTCTCGTAGGTGTGGAAGAGATGAGGACAAGATCTTTGAAGTTTTGTCTGGTTTCATTCCAAGCCAGAGTCTGGGTGCCACAAATCCAGGCTCTGGGCACTATTTCCCACGGGATCCAAATAATACCTCCCTTCGTATCTGAAGGAGACTCTGCACTGCAGGCTCTTCCTCCTGGATTAGGTACAAACCACACCCAAACACCCATTTTCACAGAGAGATCCTTTATTAAGCAGGGAAGAAAAGTTAAAATGGAAAATGGCTGCTTTTTGGCTCAGGCAGAAACCCGCAGCAAATAACCCTGCAGGTGTGATTTTTAAAGAGACAGATGACAGGGGAGAAGGGGATGGGGACAAGGGAAAGGGGGGGGGATGTTTGTAACAGTGAGGGCCGGCTTGTTGGGGTTTCTGTCCCAACTGGTACCCCACAGCAGGCAAGTCCCAAAGAAAATCACACAGAGCTCTCCATAAGTAATAAAACTGATTGGCCCATTAGCTCAGGCTACTTATTAGCTCTTGTA
>LOJH01007153.1:4546-27417 GCA_001685095.1 Ellobius talpinus
TAAAAAAGAAGCAACTGCCCTCCACGCTCTCTCTCTGGCTTCCGGCTCCGCTTCCGGCGACTAGGCTCCTTTTCCTGACTGTTGGTGTTTTGTAAGTTTTCCCTTAAAATAAATACCCCTTTGGATCCCAACTGGTGTGGGATTGTTTATGACTTACGCCTACACTCCAGAACAGAGCACTGGAGACAGTCTGCACTTGACAACTCTGATCCCATCCAAGCTCTCGGGATGCCTGGGGCTCTGGGGCTCACCTGGGCCTTGCAAAACCTCTTCATCTCATCCTCTTTAGCACGCCGCATGAGGGTCCGATACCACGTCGGGTACTTAGTCATAGTGCCTGAGTTCTTAGCAAAGGTCTGCAGAGTCTGTGGGAAGGTTAGGCCCATCAGCAGTAAGGCCCAACCCTGGTTAGGAATGGAGGAAACTGGACGGGTGGAACATTGGGATGGAAATAAGCAAATATGACACTTAGAGGCAAGTTAGCCAGACAGGGTTAGAAGACATGCCAAAGGAGGATGCAGGCTATTGGCGCTTCTATGGTGAGGGGTGGAAAATACCTGGCAGATGCTTCCTGGCTCAACAGAGTAGACAGCTGGCTTCCTGCCACTCACCTGCTCTAAGTCTAAAGGTACTTCTTCCTCTTCCTCCTCTTCCTCCTCTTTCTCCTCTTCCTCCTCCTCATTGGAAAGGGGACTTTCTTCTACCTTCTCCATGGCTTCAGGAACTGTATGGAGGAGAGGGAGATATGGCTTGGGAGTCCAGTGGCCTGTGTTTCTATTTTCCAGAATCCCCGTAGCAGAAATTCTCATACCCCCTTCCTCCCCACAGCCTCCCAGGTGAGCACATATGTAGGGAGTGCACTTACCTTGCAGCGCTTGGACTGGCACACCCCAGCCCACAAAGCTGCCCTCCAGAGCCTGACGGGCCAAGGCCGAGCAGCTTCGTGGGGGCTTGGGTGGAGGCTCTGTTCCTGGGTCAGGGATAATGTTCAAGGAGGACAGCCGCAGGCGTTCTAAACTGGAGAGGCGGATTAGCCGTCGGGTAGGCTGGCTGGGGCTTGGGACAGGGCTGAGCCTCTCAACAGGAGGTGAGGGGCCTGGCTGTGTGCTGTTGTCATCTGGTGTAGGGAGCTCCTGGAAAAGCCACCATATGGTCAGGTCGTAGGCCCCATCTAGTGGACATTGTCAGGCAGTGTGCTAGATAGATGTATCCTTCAGTGGAGGACACATCCATTTATTGCCAGCAAAGTCTACTACTGATCTGGGGAGACCTGCCTCTTCCCATATCCCATTACACAGACGGACTGCTTTTGTTTGTGTTTAACCTGGTTCTCTGGACTTCCATCGCTGTCAGCCTCTATTTGGTCCTCCTGGGGCAGGTGCTGGAGACAGTAGAAATGTCCTGAAAAGGGTAGAAGAGACCAGACATCAGCCTGCTGCCAGGTACTCAGAAAGAAGGCGGAGGCTGCAAGACCAGCTTGCAGTGGATTTCTTAGGACTCCACACCTAAAGCTTCGGAGGGAGTTGAGGAACTGTTCCTACCTATTGTGCAGCCCTCCCCTCCCCCTTCCCTGCCCCCAAGCTCCTTGTCCCGAAAAATGCACCAAGTACAAAGTCCCTGTAGCATCTCCCAGGCCCACCTACCATCTCCTGGATATTGCTCATAGCTGCCTGGCCACAGCGTGGCCTCACAGGTATGGCAGCGGAAGCAGCCCCGGTGGAAGAAGTGGCCATCCACACAGAAGCGTTCCAGTATGTAGAGGTGCTTCCCACAGAGTTCACAAAGATCCTCTGCCCCAGCCTGAAGAGAGCCCCAGGATAAGGGATCAGCTGCACCCAGAGCCAAGCGCCAAGGCCTTCCACTCTCCGTAGCCCTCCCCCACCCTCGGAGGTTTGCAGACAGGGCTCCGGATCTTACCTCCTTGGGTTTGGATGGCAGTGCTGGGGGTAAACTGGGCTCAAAGACAGGGGACCCCTCAGTACTTGAAGTCTCAGCCTCTCCCTAAGGAGGGAATGCCCGGGTAGCATGAGCAGGGGAGTGGATGTGTACAGACAGAAAGGCTGGAAGGGAAGGGAGTAAGACCACACAGCGAGACAGGGACATGGACTGTAGAACCAACAATGGAGGGCAAGTGATGGGAAACAGGACAGAGCAGAGTGTTGGCCTGTTCTGTCCTATGTCTGCAGTCACCTGCAAAGGAAGCTTCTTGTCACTAGCTCCCTCCCTATGGTCCTATGACAGGTTCTACAGTGTGAACAGAACATGAGCCCAGCTCTCACCTCCTCTCATTTAGAATGTATTCTCTACCATTCCTGGAACCTCCCTGGGTACCCCTTCTCTAGCCTCAACCCTGCTTAGGATCCTCACCTTGGCCCGGGTCCGTTGTAGGGTCCTCTGGAGTTTGCCAAGGAAAAGTATAGCACTGGGGGTCCCAGAAGAAGCCTGATTGACAGGGCCTGCCAGCAGAGTCCAGCTGTCAGGACTGCTACCTTTATACCCCCGCCCCCCCACCTAGGCGGGCCCTTCCATGAGCCCTTCCCTCCTACTCCCTCTCCATCCTGCCCACTTACCCTAACTCACCTGAGATGTGGGGCATGTTCTTGAAGGCACCATGGAAGTGGCTGAGGTAGGCAATGAGGCCCAGTGGGTCACTGCCTGCCACTACTGCCTGTGCAGACAGCACTGGGGTGATGCCCAGCCCGTGTTCTGCCACCTTCAGTGCCCAGGCAGTGGCTTCTAGAGCTCCCATGCCCTGCAGCTCTGAGGGTTCCCTGTGGAACATCGGATGAGAAGCCAAGGAGAGACACAAACCTGGCTCTGCTGAGGGGGGCAGGGAGGGAAGCTAGGAGCAGCAGACGAGAACTAGCTGAGGGAGGTGAGGGCACGAAGGCAGCTTTCTTGGTGGTTATGTACACCATGTCATTTTTTTGTGTAGGTCCCCCCACACCCTGTTCCTGTTCCTTTGCACAGGCTCCTAGGTAACATGTTGTACACACATACCTAAGGCAGCTCCTCTTTGTCTCAAAGAAGCTGACTACTCAGCCCCTTAGCCCACAGAGAGGAGCCCTCCTGTGGTAGGACAGACCACCAAGAGCAGCAGGGACGGCCAGGCTTAGGGAAAGGAGTTGATTTGGGAAGATGAGTAGGGGTTCTGGCAGGTCTAGACTGGTACCGTGTGGCTAAGATGGGCCTTAAATTTACAGTGATCTGCCTGCTTCTGCTTCTAAGCGCTTTGATTATAGTTGCTTGTCATCACACCTAACAGGCATGTGTGTATATGCGCATGTGTGTTGGATTGAACCAGGAGTTCACTCATGCTAAGCAAGCATGCTCTACCACTGCACTCCATCCCAGTCTTCCATGGCTTCTGACTTTTCTATCTGGATGTAGTGGATTCTAGCAGCCTCTGCCAGGCTGGAATACCACCTTTGGGAGGTGATGTGACAGGTGCAGCCAGGACTCACTGGGCTGCCAACGCCTGTACAGCATTTTCTTACCATGCAGTATAGGGCTGGGCACAGGAGAGAGGCATGACTCACAGCAGGCCAGGCTGTAGGCGGTGCACCAGGGCACACAGAGCTCGTCCATCAGTCCACGAGGAAGAAAAGTTGGTGACATGGACTCCAGGAAACCCAGCTGTCTGCTCCTGACACCAGTGCAGGAGCTCCTCAGTGCCGGCTGACCCTAGGAGAGCAGAGCCGAGCTGTACCCAAGGCCCACACCTGCTGCTGGGCGTGTAAGGGCCGGACTGTCCTACTCAAGCTGAGCAGAACCTCCTTCTTCCCCATTCTATTTAAAACTCCCTTCTCGACATACAGTTGGACAACAAATAAAGAATGATCATTGTAGCCACGTAAAAGCCAGAGAGGAAACAGCTCAGGCTCAAAGAACAGGTGGCTCGGGCTTATATCCACTGCTGGTTGGAAGACGTGGGCGGAACAGCTGGAACAGCACGGCCCAGGTGCGGCTGCTCAGCACCACTGGCGCCATGGCGGTGGAAACTACTGAGCTGCTTCCATACTGGCACACAGCTGCTGCCCATCTCTGCAGCCCCTCCACCCCACCCCACCCCCACTGAGCCCCCCAAAGCATCCACAAAACACGCTTTCCAGGGGAGGGCTCCATCCCAACCCTGCAGCATGCTGACTACCTTGTGACCCGGGGGCAGGCCTGCTCACCTGCGGTTGCTTTCCCCGCATCGGTCTTGTCATTCCTCCTCTGCACATGCTCCTTGTCCACCACGTAATACAGGTCTTGCACCTAAGGCAGCTTCTCCTCAGTTTCAAGGCAGATGACCACCCGCCCCTTCAGCCCTAGGGGAGGAGCCTGACTATCGTGGGACTGACCCCCCCACCCCCTCCCCGCCCAGGGACAGCAACTGAGTAGGGAAGGCCTGGCATGGGAAAAGGAGTTGGTTTGGGAAGATGGGTGGGAGGGCAGGATGGAGAGTCTGACCTGATTGGGGGTTACAGCCCGGAGGTTCAGGTTGGGGTATCGGGTGGCAGGGTCCAGCCCATATTGGGCTACATTTCGATGCATATTCTCTGGGGACGTTTGTGACAGAAGCTGGTACAAGCTCTCACTAGGTAGTGGCACAAACAAGAGGGAAGCTGTCAGCACTTGCCCCTCAGGACCTGCCAGGTCTTTCTCGTAGTCTTTCTTGTAGTCCCATGCCTCCATCCATTCCTTCAGCATCTCCTGCCCCCTCTTCCTGACCCTTGTCCCAGATCATGTCTGCCCTGCCTGCACTAGTCTCGGAACTCAGGCCTCACCGTTCAGCCAACACCTGTAGGGGCTTGGCGCCCTCGGCCCACCGCTTCACCATCCAGGCTGCGTCGAAGGCTGCCAAGAAGCCTCGGGCCACTCCAGTGCCCAGAGGCCAGAAGGGCTGCAGGGTAGGAGGAATAGGAAACAACTCAATGAGAATCCAATGGCTATGTCCCATGCTCAGGGATCTCCAAGGTGTGGGGGAGAAGTCCCTTTTCCACCCCAGACAGCTTTCACCTCCACCAAGTAGCCCCTAAGCTCCTCCCCAAACCAAGCAGACTTTTTACTCTCCCATAAGAGAGCTTCTTCCCCAACTATGGGACCCCTAGACCCCCTGAAATGCTCACCTCCACCAGACAGTCCCCCACCAGTCCCAGCAGTAGGCGGGCGCCATGCTTTTCTTGCACACGCGCAGCACTCTCCGCCCGCATCATGCTGGTGAAGTCAAAGGCGGCCACATCAGGCCGCCCATGTGCATCCCGAGCAAACTCCAGGTTCCCAAGCTTGCCATGTGTGGCAAAATCAGCAGCTGCCCTGGCAAAGCGCTGCAGAGCCTCGGGTACCACATTGGCACTGCCCAGCAGCTGATCAGTGTCCGGCAAGTCCTACACAGCCAAGAGATCAGAACCTGAGACTCCTGAGAGCAGACTGGCAGGCTCAGCTCCACGCCACTTTACAGGGGACTGACCCACAGCATAGAAGGTAGACATGCTGAAGCTGCCTAGACTACACAGCAATCGAAAGCTCAGTTGGGCAGAGAACACCAGTAGCCTGCCTGTCGTATTCAAGTTCCTTCCTCAACATTCTCACTGCTGCTGAGGGTCTCGAGCCCTGCTCTACCAGGAAGCCCAACATCATTGCTGTCATAGACTTAGTCCTGAAATTACCGAAGCCTTGGTTTGTCCAGCATTTACAAACAACACACAACTTTCAAAGAACTTGTGCGAATTCAGCAAGAAAACACAAAGCGAGTTCTCAGTAAACAGAAGGTATCTATTTCATCTATTCAGTCCGTACACAATAGGCACTTAACCACTCATCAGGTACCATTCTAAGCCCTGGGAATTAACACCCAGCCAGAGGAAAAGAGACAACATCCTTCTGTCCTGAAGCTCGTGTATAAGTTCAGCCCAGAATAGGATTCCTACTGCCACACACATGCAGGGAGCAAGAGCATGCCAAGGTGGAGATACCGCCTGGACAGAGGCAGAGGCAGGAGAGGATGGGGCCACCCATATCCTGGGGTAGACTGTGTCCCGCCCAGCCTCCTCCTCCCTGGGGCCAGGTCCTACCTGGAGCAGCACCCCCAGCCGCAGCAGGCACTGCTTCTTGGCTGTCATCACAAAGTAGTGAGTATCATCCTTGTAGTACACGATGTTCTCCAGATCAATCCCTGCGGTACAAAGCGGAGGCCAGGGGGTGAGTCTTCAAGTGAGTCTGCAGAGAATACCTCTCTAAACACCCAATCCAGGGCTGACCTCAGAGCAGAAGTCACAGCTTAGGCTGCAGTGGATGTCCCACACACAGATCTGGTGGCACCAAAAACCATCTGTCCTGCTCTAAGAGACTTGGCAGTTTGGAGCAAAGAGAGGAAGTCAGGTGGAGTGACAGCTGGGAGGCTTTTATCACTTGGTCACATAGCAGTTTGAAGCCAAAGTAAACATGACATCCTCTTGCCACTCCCGTTTTCAACTTATATCATTCCTATACTCCAGCGTGAAGGAGCACAAAGCAAAATACCCAGGCACTTTAGAGACAGTTCCAGGATTGTTCATGCCAAGTGAGCAGCTGCTTGGTACCTGGAGGACAGTTCTTTCTCTTTCTTTTACTGGTGAGGCCATAAGGATGGACAAGAGTGGGGTTCCTTGGACTAAGGGCAGGTGGGAAACATCCTAAAGTAGGCAAGAGCGGGGAAAGCCTTTGAGGGTGGGCCCTGACCTGTGGCTTTGAGCAGGCTCTGGAAGAATTTTTGGTTGTAGATCCGGGCTACACCACTGATCTCTGGCACCTGTGTCTCCTCCACCGTGCGCCCATTCACAAAGTTGACTGTGATGCCGATAGCCAGTTTGCCACGCATTTCTCGGATGCTGAAGCCTAGTGGTAGGGGGACGTGGGGCTAACACTTCCAGGAAGGCTCACAGGAGCCTAGGATGCTGGTATTTATTTACTTACTTATAACCTTATTTATTATTTTTGAGGAAAAGGATCACTCACCTTCAGGGACGAATTTACCCCCTGCAGCCGAGATGAGGACATCAAATTCATAGTTGGCAAGTTTGGCTGGGGGACTGGGCTGGAGCTGGGCATGCCAGCCACTCCCTGGGACAGAGAGTATGAGAGCCACAAAGGTGTAGCGATCAGAGGGCCCCTACACTCCCAGGTCAGGCTAGAGAAACAAAACAATTTTGTAAAGGACCCCACAGTCTGGAAAATAGGGAAGGGTTATTTTTCAGATCATGCCTTTGAAGCCAAGGACAGTTGAGAAAAGCCGTGTTTTCTCATCTTGCTATACTCATTTGTACACTGTCTGCGGCTGGGGTTGCCCAGGCCTCACTGTCAGGAAAGACAGTCAGCTGACTCCCACCCGGACCTCTCTTTGGTGGGTAGGGGCTCCCAGGAGCACAGAAGTACTTACCCTTCCTGGGAGGGGACTGGAGGCCGGTGAAAGTGATGCCCCAGTGAATTTCCACCCCCAGCAGTAACGCCACCTTCAGGAGAAGTAGCTGAAGCTGTCGGATGCCTGGAAGTGGGACACCATTAGGAACAGACTCATGCCTTCTCTAGCTCCGGTGTGTGCCTGCTCAGAGCTAGAGAAGGTCTCCGAGACCGCTGTGTCTATCCATGGCCATACAACCCCGCAGACACCTGATAACATCTCAGCTCAGAAGCCAAGCAGCTTACACTGTCTATTTTGCAGAGGTCAGATCTGGGTCTTAAAGGCCACCCAACTAAAGTGACTCTTATTCACTCTGCCTCTTGTCTGGCCCTGCAGTCTCCCACTGGCGTGCCTCTAGACCCAGGCACACCCACTCGAGGGTCACCATGAAGTTCTTACTGATGTGGTCCAGGGTGCCAGTACAGAAGCGTCCATAGAACTTCTTGGCCCCAAGTGCCCGAAGGTCATGAATGGTGAAGGGCCAGAGGTGCAGCACATTGTGCCGAGAGAACTTGGTGCGCTTTTCCACAAGCACTACTCGGGCACCTAGCAATGCCAGTTCCACAGCAGCTCGAAGCCCACAAGGCCCAGCGCCTACCACCAGGCACTGCAAACACAAGAGAGAGAGCAGGTGCAGCTTCCTCTTTCCTTCCTTCTCCCCCTCCTACTCACGCCCTCCCCCGACTCTAGGTATCTACCTTGGTGTTGGCACAGGCCTGGCCTTGCTGGTACACCGAATGGCTTGCCCTCTTGTCCAACTTGGCCCACAGGGACTTGGCACTCCAGTAGTTGAGCTCGGCCTTGATCTTGTGGTACTGGGGCAATCCCCCACCAGACTCCAGTCCCAGGGCTTCACAGAGCGCCTGAAAGCTGCTCAGCACATCCTGGCACAGCTGTGCCTGCACAAAGCTCTCGAAGTGGGCGTGCGCTGGGTTGGTGGAGGCTGCTGAAGCCATGTAGGGCCCCTGACAAGGGGAGCAGCTGGGCAAACCCCAGAGGCTGTGGAAAGAAGAGAAGGGGACTGGAGGGAGGGAAAAGAAAAGGGGAGGAGCCAGCAGAACAGACTGGGGTCACAAGGGAGCTCAGGGTCCACCTCTGATTGGCTATGCTCCCAGCCCCACTCCCAGGCTATGATCTGCCCCAGACACAGCAGCAATCTCTTATCCAGTGAAATTCGCCAAATTTGGGAATGAAAGCTCAGTAGTCCTGGGTACACAAGGCCCAAGGACGCTAAGGGAGCCTCCTGTCCCGTCACGCAGGAGTCACCATGTAGGATCTCTGATGCCCAGGGAGCAGGAATTGTAGTAGGCATTCCCTAGGTCTTGAAAGCAGGACGTGGGGGAGTTTCTGCCGGGGGTGGGGTGGGGTGGAGGTTTCCCTCTGGTAGACCCGCGAGGGCTAACAGCAATGCAACTGCAGCTGCTTCACAGGCACACGCCCATTGCACCCGAAGTCTCGGTAAGCCAGCGCCCTTTGGCGTACTTAGTGCCACGCTGGTTGTGGGAAGTGCCTCTCACCCAAGGCAAAGTTCTTTTCCTCGTGCTTGCCTCCTGACAAGAGGCAACAAACAGTCTGCCTGCCTAGGTTCCGCTTTCCACCACCAAACTGTCCTCACAAATGGCCTGAGAATGTCGCGACTGTCTTGACTCGAGACCTTCTGACTCACTGTGGTCAAAACACTTCCCCTGTGATCTTGTCGCTGCTCCAGCGGGCTGTGGGAGGGAGCGGGGACCGCAGCTGAGCTCGTCCATCCCGAGGACCCTCGCAGCTAATCGACCCTAGCCTCACTCCCACGAGCGCTCCTGTGCGCCCTCCTAGGAATCTCTAGAGACAAGACCTTTCTTTGTATCCCTTTCCTTCCCTCCAGCCCACATGCAGCTTGAGAGCTCTAGGAGGGCTTTCTCACACCGCGACCGGAAGAGGAGAAGAGTATGGGGGATGGGTTGCTCTCGGTAGGAGAGGGGGCTAGGTAGGTTAGGTGTCGAAGTGGCGTTAGACCCTTGAGGGCCGACCTCTCAGCCCCCAGCAGCCCCTCCATTGCCTGCGCGGCAGGAGGGGGCAAAGGTTGCCCGACACGGGTCACTAGGACAAGAGCGGGTCTTCAGAAAGGGCAGAAGTTCCCTAGGACACGAGGGGATAGGTCTTCAGATCTGGCAGAAGTCCCTCTTGGAAGTGGGAGTCTCGGGGGTTGGAGAGTCCTCTGCTAAAGGAAGTAAGAGGTACCCAGCTTGGAAATACCGGCACAAAGGATGTGCCATTGGGTGGAGCGTCTAAAGGATGGAGAGCTAGCTGGCTGGACCTCGGGCGTCGGGAGCGAGGAGCTCGCAACACTCTAGACAGCGAAGTCTGCACAAAAGGGGCTGGTCTGGGCAGGGCCGGCACGGGGACCCGCCAAACGAGCCAGGCGTGGCTCCCTAGCCTGGACCAGCCCATTTCCCCGGAAGTGCTCTCACCCCCATCCTCACCCTCACCCCAAGCCCAGTGGTCCTGAGGGAGTACAGCTGGCACCTCTGGACTACTTACTTACCCGGCAGTTCTGAGGCTGGAAGAGCCGCTTCCTGGAGGGTGTCCCAGGGCTAGGGCGAAGGAAGGGGTGGCGCTGGGAAAGCAGGGAATGTCTGGCGGCAGGAGCCGGAGAGTTCCGAGGGGTTTGGACCGCAGCGCCAGGGCAGAGCACAGCGGAAGGTTTATCCGTACCTCATTACCCCGCAGTCCTCCTCTTGGGACAGCCCTGGGCCCCGCCCACGCCTGCAGGGTGGTGCTGTAGGGCGTGGCTCCGCTTACTCCCGAGGCTGCTGGGGGCCTCCAAACGGTCTGGCCTAGCCGGGACTTAGGAAAGCAGGGCCCCAGTGACCATGCATGACTCCGCCCCAGTGGTACCAAGCTGTAAACCACTTCGAGAGCTGGCGGAGCGGCTGCAGGCCTCCCGCAAGAAGTTTGTTGAAGCTGCAGGGTTCGAGAGTGGCGCCAGATGACTGAGCTTTCTTCACTTCTCCCACCAAGAAATCCACAGCCCTGGCGCCACTGAGGATCCAGTTGCGGGGTCCTTGTCTCTTGGGACAGGTCAGCTGACTCCCAGGCTCAGGCTAAGGACAAAGCTTAAAGTCCTGGTCCGCAAACCAGGTACGCAAAATAAGGGAACAAGGGTGTGGTGTGTATGTGTGGGGAGATCAACCAACTAGGAATGGGAGAGGCTAAATCTTCAAGGTTCAGCACTAAAATGAAGACGCAGGAAACTGACAATGAGAGAAACTTTGAAATCAAATTCTTAGTATTTAGTATATAATGAAACAGTAGCCAAGGGGAAAGGAATTGTCCAAAATCAAGCAGCTTTAGTTAAAGTTAATAAAACAGCAGTTCTCGTTTATTGAATGAGTGCTGACAAAATCTAAGTGAAGGTCAGAGGCTTCATGACCGCACAGATTCAACAGCCAGTGGCATAGCTGGTATCAGACATAGGCAGGCCTCTGTGGATTCCAACCTACCACTGTTAATGCATGTCTGGCATTAAGAGGAAGTGAAATCACTACGTCAGAAGTGCAGTGCTTAACCTAGAAAGAGATGGTCACATCCCTCTCCTTGAGATCCAGGGACCACAGGAGCCGAGGTCCAGTGGCTGTCTTTTTGTGTTTGTATTTATTCTCGTTTTACATTTCGTCCAGAGACAATGGGACACCTAGCAAATCCTGAACACTTGGCACTCTCAGCTGCAGCTGATAAGAAGAGAATTGAGAGAAAACTCCGAGAGAAAAAGCCAACTCTCTGCCAGGAGGACCTGGCCACACTCAGGAAGCAAGGGAAGCTTCTGAGCTGGGTGCACTCTAGCTCTCGAGTGTGACATCATTTGCAGAGCATCAGACACACCCACACTTAAACACACAGTGTAAAAATGCTCTGAAAGGAGCCCTGTAAATGGGCAGGCAGATTTTAGTATCATCCCTTTCCCTTTCATTAGCAGATGGACGCCAGCCACTTACTGGGTCCTGTTTACAAAGGCCCAGCTTCCCTCAGAGACGGTCAGTGGAAGTCGAACAGGGTTATGTGACTCTATGAACAAGCTGTAAAAACCGTCTTTTAAAGATCATAGAACGAGTTCTTCGACTCTTAACAACCTGCTGACTTCTAGTTTTTCTTGATGCTAAAGACACACACAGTGGAGCCACAGAGCTGTGTGGAATGAGATCCCTGCACCAGGCCAAGCGTGACTAGAAGTCCCTGACACCACCTCTCTATCTTCTCACCTCTAATGGTGACATCTTAATGACTCACCTTCCTTAGCCCATTTCAGGTCTGGGTTCTTTTTATTCCATGGACAGAATAGAACAAGCATTTTTTTTCTTGTTAGACTCTTGAGTTATGATCTACAATTTCATATTTATATGAAATAAGTAGTTTAGCATAGTAGCTGTCATAGTCTTATGGACAGTTTATATTGGATCAAATAGAATAAATGACCCACACATGAAAATTCAGTGTTAAAGGATCCCATTCTAATGGCTTTGAAAAAAGCTGTGCCAGAAGCTGCTTAGGTTAAAAGCCTGAGCCACTAGGGACAGGACCCTCTTTATTGTGCCCCAGACCATGTTCTGTCTTTCTGCGGTGCAATTCTCACTTCCTTATCTCAGCTCCCAACCTTTGATCTTCTGGGCTTGGAGCCAGAAAACAAGTATCTAACACCCTAGGAGACATCTGTAGGCAGTCTATAATATGGCCTTGACCTGCAGCTCAGTGTTCTCACTCAGCCCAGAGAGCCACAGTTCCTGAGGCAAAGGCACAGCACTTCATGAAGTTTATGAGTGATGGTTTAAGATTAGAGGGTCTGGAAGGGCCTCTCCTAATTCTGACCTGAATGACCTGTGTCAGATAGCAGCACAGACAACTTTCCTGCTCCTAAGCCTTCAGGCAAAAAGAGCTGGGTAGGTATTGGCCAATAGCTAGGTAACCAGTGTGGCGGAAGTGAGAATGGAGAATGCAGAAGAGGAGCTGAAGAGGAAGCTGGGTTGGGGATTTTTTTTCTAGGTGCAGAAGGAAAATGCAGAAGGAGTTTAAGCAGAGTGGGACGTGGTCCTATCTGCTGTAACTAAAATAATACCGCTTAGCAGGGCATTCTGTTTGTTGCTAAGGGGACAGTGGTGAACTACAATGGATTACAACTTTCTACTGGAGAAAGGGGATGAGTAGGGGAATTAGAAATCATAAATGAACCCATGGCAGAGTTCTAGGTAAGGAACACACTGGACAGTGAGGACGGAGACAGGATACTCAAAAGATAGCTTGAGGTAAAACTGATATAACTTGGTGATAAATGCACGTGGGGCAGAGGGTGTCTGTGTGTGTGTGTATGTGTGTATGTCTGTATGTGTGTGTCTGTGTGTGTGTCTGTATGTGTGTGTGTCTGTCTGTGTGTGTGTGTGTGTGTGTGTGTAGGGCCTCATTAAGAATCACTCCTGGGCCCAGAATGTAGCTGAGTTGGTAGAGTACTGACCTGACATGTGAGAAGCCATGGTTTAATTCCCAGCATCATATAAAAACTGGACATATTAGCACCTGCTTGCAACATCAGCACTGTGGAGGTGGAAGCAGGAGAATCATAGTTCAGGGCCATCCTCCACTATAGAACAAATTCAAGGTCAGCCTGAGCTACCTCAGACCCCAGCACAAAATAATCACAGAAGCTCAACAGCTGTCTCTGTTTGGGGGACTCTGAAATAAGCTGACCTGTCATTCTTTCCTCCTCTTCGCTCCACACTTAACCCTCTGCATGCTGCTTTTTCTGAGATCAGAGAACGCTTTCACAGGCTCCTAAATAACAGGAGACCCAGGGCTTTCCCGTGTTTCCTTTTGAGACCACTTTTGCTCTTCAAACATGATTATAGGAAATATTTTCTCAGACCAGAAGTCACTTAATCATGTAACTTAAAAAAATGTGGCTTTTCTCTAACTTAGCCCGATGAAGTTTCAGTTTAACTTTTCGTTTAACAGGAAGAGTAATATGGAGTTGACCAGGCATGGTGATGCACACTTGTAATCCCAGAACTTGGTAGTGGAGACAGGAGGATCAGAAAGTCCATCCCAGCCTGGCCTGTATGAGATCCCGACTCAACAAACCAACTAAATCAAAGCCAAGAGCCAAACTATTTGGGGAATCATTTTCAAACTATAAAGTGGTGTAGTGCACTAAGAAATCAAAATAGCAAGGCCATGTTCCAGGACACAGCATCTCTCTGTCCCATGTGCACATTTCTTCCCACACTTCATTATTCAAACTCAAAAAAGAAAAAGAAAGCTCCAAGCTTCCTTGCTGACATTACCTAAATGTGGCCAAGTTCCTATATTTTATCCAAACTCTGGCTGAATGAGCTTTAGTTTAAAAGTTCATCTAAGGAGGGACATTTCAGTTGAGAAGTCCCTGCTGGCTAATGTCTTCGTTGCTTAATCACGTGTAATGGCTTTGGAAAGACATCTGTTACAGTGATGCCCAGCTTCAGAGGTCACTCCTTCCCACCCACATGGAGGGGAGGCATGGATTTGGTTTTACAGGCTATTCCTATTTACACCAGCAGGAACAAAGGATTTACTTTGAATTCATGAGGATTTAGACTGAAGTTTAGAAATGGAAGATAAAAACTTAGCTATTAAGCATATAAATCAAATCTGCCCTAAACTCACAATAGCTTTCCTTTGGAGAAAGCAAAAATGGGCAGCTCCCTCACAGAGAGGCTGTGGCAGTGAGGCATGTCCACCGTCCTAGGAACTTCCATCTACTTGGTAAATTTTAATTAATAGCAAAAAACTAATACTGGTATTACTGAAATGATGGTTGATCCATTTCTGTAGGAGAGATTATAACTCGATGGCTTTGCCTAAGTTTGACCATGTGCCAACTGTTCAGACACACACCCTCACTGTAAGTCTCAACTCAATTTCGTCAGTGCAGAATCATGGGATCAGTCAGGCTGGGCCCCAGTTCTGGCTTTACCACTTTATGACTCTGGCTAACACATCATCTCTTTGGGCCTCACTGTTCTCATCTGTAAAATGGGCCTAATAATAATAATGATACTTATCTCATAGGAATTCCATGATGATTAAGTAGGGCCTGCTTCCTATAGGCTACAGGGATGTCCTAGTTCACAGTCCTTCCTCAGCCCAGAAACCAGTTCCTGCTGAATTGTGCCTTGACCCCTCCCACCTCCCAAGTCTACACTGAAGCCCTAACACCACTGCCTCTAAATAGGGCTGCACTTGGAAACAGGACTTTTCAAGAGTTAGTGAAGTAACAAATTAGGTTCTTAGTGTGGGGAGCTAATGCAGTGAGCCTGATGGCTCTACAAAAGGGGGCAGCCGGGACACAGACCAAGGGAAAAGCATGGAAGAGCCAGAAAGCCAGCAACAAGCCAGGGAAAGAGGCCTCAGAGAACCAGCTCTCGGCCAACTCAACGTCCTATTTCTTTTTCTTCTCTCTCTCTCTCTCCTCTCTCTCTCTCTCTCTCTCTCTCTCCTTCCTTTCTTTTCTTCTTTCCTCTCTCTGTTTTTTTTTTTTTTGACAGTGTTTCTCTGTAGCTTTGGAGCCTGTCCTGGAACTCACTGTAGACCAGGCTGGTCTTGAACTCACAGAGGAGGCCTGCCTCTGCCTCCCAAGTGCTGGGATTAAAGGCGTGTGCCACCACAGCCCAGCTCAACGTCCTATTTCTAACCAGGATAGTAATCAAATAAATCCGTGCTGCTGAAGAAGCGCCTATTATGGCAGCCCTAGCAAAGGAGCACATGGTCCAGACGGGATGAGTCTCCAAGTCCCCACACCACATGGTCCCTTATGAATCCTGCTTTTGTTTTCTAAGACCTGATCTCACATAGCTCAGGCTGTTGTCATACTGACCATGTAAGACAAAGCATGAATTCCTGATCCTCCTACCTCTAATCCTGGTGCTAGGATGACAGGCCTGCCCTGGCATCTCACTGCATGGCAAAGCTTCAAGAAGCAGTTTGGTGGGAAGACTTCCTTCCAGCTTCCTTCCAGGCCCATAGTGAACTCCCTGTGGGACAGACAGTAACCCTGTTTACGTAAACTCACATGTAAGCATTTATAATGAAAACCCAGCTTGGTCATCTAACCTGCTGCACACAACATCTACAACCAAAGACCCAAATGTAGAGAACAAAAAGGAGAGGCAGAAATTCTCCAGAAACATCAGGCAAGCACATGGACGATGTTCACACTATGAGCTTTCCCAAAGCCAAGGATTCATTGTTTAAGCAAGGTTACTTGCAGTTGACCCAAAGCTCAACAGCCTAGTCCTAAAAACACACTTGAAAACACTTTAAAACTTGCACACATTCATCACAAAAGGAACCGTGAAATGTCACCCTGGCAGTGTCATCTTTCAAGGACTTCTGAGAGGCACTTTTATGTCCGTTTCCTTTGGGTATAGATGTCACCGAGTTCAGACTGGAGAGATGGCACAGCAGTAAGAGCACTTGCTTAGTAGAGGACCTAACTTCTGTTCCAGCAGTCACATGGTGGTTCACAACCATCCATAGCTCCAGTTCCAGGGGATGTGAAACCTTCTTCCGACCCGAGGGCACCAGGCACACACATGGTACACAGACATACGTGCTAGTAAAACACTCACTGTGGTGGCTATTCTTGGTTGTCAACTTGACTACATCTGGAATGAACTATAATCCAGAAAGGGAGGGCACATCTGTGTGGGATTATTTTTGTTTGCTTTGACGTGGGTGAATCCAGACCTCTGAGGCAGTTAGACATACCCCTTTGATCTGGATCTTCAGGCAGGAAGCCACACCTTTAATCTGGGCTGCACCTTCTGCGGGAAGCCTATATAAAGGACATGGAAGAAGGAAGCTTTTGCTCTTTGCCTGCTTCCTCTCTCTGGCAAGTCATTCCTTCTCTAGCATTGGAGCCTACTTGAGTGTACACTGAAGACCAGCTGAGACAAGCACCCTTGTGGACTGAGCAACTTCTGGACTCTTGGACCTTCCATTCACAGCCAACCACTGTTGGGATAGTTGGGCTATAGCATGTAAGTGACTCTAATAAGTCATTCTCTAAGTTCTGATACTGTACAGAACCCCCAACTAATATATTTATAAACATAAAAATGAAACACATTTTTAAAGTTTATTTTTTAGAAAGCCACTAAGTTAAAAAGGAGCTTCATCTCAAGGGTCAGAGTGTGTATTGCGACAGAGAGCTGGGGCAAGCAAACCATCACTTTCTGATTCTCCTTTGACAGCTGGTCAGATGACATAGTCAAGGCTGGGGCTGGATCTCATGCTGGAAACAGTCAGAGCGGGCTTATAATGTGGCCAGGTCAACCGAGGAACTGGGCTTGACTTTTAAAAGTTAAACATAAGTTATTTCTTTCAGTGACTGAAAACAGTTGTCTAAACTACGTGATAGATGAATCTAGGTTTTTAACCTATAATTTTTATATCTAATGCAAATCAAATACCAGCAAATATTGTTGTCATAATTGAGATATAACAGCAAGTATGAAATACACAACTGATTTTGAGGATTTTGTATCAAGGGAGGATATAAAATTTCATTAATACATTTTAATATGAATTACATATTGAAATATTTGGCAACAAATGTTCTAGTCGCATTCTGTTACTGTGTCAAATACCATGACCAAAGCAACTGTGGGGGGGAAGGTTTTATTTGGTTTTACTTTCAAGTCATGATCCATCACCGAGGGAAGGCAGGGCAGGAGCTCAAGGCAGGAGCCATGGAGGAACTTGGCTTGCTGACTTGTTCAATGACTCACTCATTGGCTCATGCTTAACTAGCTTTTTAAATAGCCCAGGACTATGAGGAATGAGGAATGGTGTTGCCCACAGTGGGCTGAGCCCTTGTACATCAGTTAATGATCAAGACGATTTATCACAGGTATTGACAATTAAGGCCGACCAGGATAGTAGATCAAATAACATTGTTAAGATTAATTTTACCAATTGTTACATGTGGCTTTTGAATATTTTAAATTCCTTGTGTCTTGTACCTCTTTTTTCCCTGCCAGTGTTGAGGACAGAGCCCAGTCTTGTGCATGCCAGGGACATACTTTGACCTACATGCCCAGGCCTTGTTTTCTTTTGCTGGGTCTAAGTAGCTCAGGCTAGCCTTAAACTCAAGGTCCTCCTGTCTCCACCTCTGACTCCCAGGACACAGAACTGCACCACCAGGCCTGGCTCATGTTATATTCTTAGTGCAGAGGTAGACTGTTATAAAGTAAATTAAATTTAACTTGTATGGACTGAGTCTAACACCAAAACCAAACCAAAAGCTACATAACCATGCTTCTGAATAATTACCCAGCTGCCTAGGGTGAGAAAAAATTAATTTTCTTTAATACAAAGTAGAATTTTTGAGAAAATGAGTATTAGGAAGTTTTGAAGAGATCATAAAGTCTTTTGTGTTCTAAGAATGAATAGGGACTAGAGAGATGCTCAGTGGGTAAGAGCAGTTGCTGTACAAATGTGAGGACCTGAGCGTGGATCCCAGCACCCAGGTCAAATCCAGGGGATGGCCATGTGTGCTTGTAACCCCCATGCTGTGAGGTAGAAGCAGGAGGATGGCTGAGGCTTGCTGGACACCAGCTTCTGGATTCCCATCTCAGGGAAATAAGGCAGTGATACACCAGGATACCCAGTGTCCTCCTGTGGCCTCCACAGACACACACATCCCACACTCACACACAAGGAATACACGGCTTAAGTGACTAAATCAAGAGTCTAAAATACTAAAGTAAAACAGTATTTGTAAAAAATCAACTCTATTCAGGTCCAATTTCATATTACTTTAGTTGATACGTGTCTACCACTTTGGTAATTCAGTCTGTAAATTATAGGTAATAAGGTACAACTTGGTAAGTATGGAACAAAACTACTTTCATCTTCTCTCCAACCCGAAGAATCGTCTATTTCTGTAGATATCCAGGATGCAAACACATCTGGATTTCGGTGGGAATACGAGCAGTCTAAGCTAAGCTAACAACTGTTGTGGAAAGGACGTTGATTTTGAACCCACTTCCTACCCCATAATGTTACTAGGACCCTCATCTCTTTCTCGAACATCACTACCAGCTTTATGAGAGATAAAAGTCAAAGAATTCAAGTAGATGCAGTGATCCTGAAAACAAGCCAAACATAATTTAATCTTTTGGTGATGGTTTGAAAGACATACAATCATAGGGACAGGCGGGTTACTTCCACTCTGAGGCTCAAAATTAAGTGGTGTGTTGATGGATTTCACCGAGTGTTAAGAAAAATAGATTAGTGTACACTTCCACGTCTAGGAAGTTCTAAGATTGAACATGCAAATCAGTATTTTGAGATCAAGTAGGCTACAGTAGTGTATTTAGGCCTTATACTAAATAAACTTTCTAGTTCCAGGTAATTAAGGATCCTTTTTCATGAAAATCAAGTCATTATCTAACAAAATTTGGTTTATTTGGAATGAGTATCTTGATTTAGTTTCATACTCCGGAAACGTTTTAATTAAAAATTTAACAGCCTGCTTCTTTAAAAAATGTATAAATCAGAGTTTTGCAGAAAAGTTGAACTCAAAAATTTTAAAAGTACAATTTGTGCCAAGTGGTAGTGGTTCACGCCTTTAATCCCAGCACTTGTGAGACAGAGGCAGGCAGATCTTTATGAGTTCGAGGGAGTCTGGTCTACAAAACGAGTTCCAAGACAGCCAGGACTGTTACACAGAGAAACCCTGTCTGGGAATACAAACAACAGAAAAGTACACTTTTGCTACTGTATCATGAGTGTGGTTTTCAAATCTAAATCTATCCTCAGTGAGACATGATCAGCCCATCGTACCACACAAAGATAAAATTCAAGGGGTGCTCTCTTAGGGCAGAAAAGCTACTGGAGGGGAGTCTCCTGATTGATGTAATCAAGTACAGTCAGTCCTGACTTGTTTTAGACTGGCAAGTATACTGCCTAAGATAAATAACAGAATGGAACCAACCACCATACCAGAAGAGTCAACCTACGCATACCTTTTTGTTCTAAAGAAGACCACACTCTATGGCCACGAACATTCAACTCTTACAGAAAAGTCTAAATCAGTGCTCCCAAGAGAAACTACCTATCTTTAGAGACGAAGTAGATGACTGTGGAGCCCCTCATCAATATTTAAATGCTAAATATGAATTGGTATTACAGATAAGATAGATCTGTAATGCCAACACACAGATTCTGCCCCAATGGAGTCCACTATAAATAATCTGGTGGTTAGCTATCACATCTTTAAGGATCTGTAAGATGGTAGCCCAAAGGACCAGCCAATCACTACTGGTCCAGGAGAAGGGTCCAGTGGAACAGTCAGACATGTGCTTGGGTCAGCTCTGCTCCTGGCCTAGTGGAGCAGGTAGGGGTGGATCAGGCTCCTGTGTCAGCTGTAGGTGCTGGGCTGGATCGGAAGCAGTCGCTGCCAACTGGAGCGCCTCTGTTTGCCCTTGGTGGGCGTGTAGATGCTCCAGTGTTTCCTTGGAAAGTGTGATGACATGCACTGGTTCCTGCTGGGAGGCCTCCATCTGGCTTCCAATCATGCTGAGGCTCTGAATGTGCTCTGTTTGCTCCTGCTGAGCTGAAAGAATCAGGCTCTGCAGTTGCTCGGGCTGCTGTGTGAGCAGGGCAAGATTAGCAGCTGGGTCTGTGGCCATGCTCTGAGAGCTCTCAGCAGGTACGATGCTGACCCCCTGGTTGGGGCCTGGCATGAAGTTAATGTTATGCACAGAATCGGTTACCAGCAGCTGAATCTCCTGCTCTCCTGAGGTGGAGAGCTGGTATGGCTGCAGCTGAAGAATGTTCCGGACCTCATCAGCATTACTGCCAGAAACGCTGCTAGAATCTGATGTGTGTTTCTCTTTGCTGTGAATTTTCAAGTGAGCCTTCAAATTGTCTAAGCGAGCAAACTGTAAGCTACACTCAGGGCAGGAGAAAGGCTTTTTGCCCGTGTGTAGGATGCAGTGTCTCCTCTTGGCGCTGGAGTCAGAGAAGGACTTGCCACAGATACTGCAGGAATATGGCTTTTCTCCTCTGTAAGAAAACATACAGAAACAATTGCTTCCTACTTCCTGGTTACTTAGCAGAAGAAATCAAAGCTAAAGGAATGCTGGGCCCAGCACTGCATCTTGAGTGTTTGCTGTCCTCTTTAGAAGAATTCCTTTCCCTGAATGCCAATGCTTAAACCCATGTCAAACCCTTAAAATAAGTTCCAGCTCCGCTTCACACCAAAAGAATACAACATGGGAACCACTGGCCAGGCAGCTTCCAAAGTCACAGGCCCTACCAACTATTGACTGACTTAGAATCATTGGCTTCCATGTGCTTCCCCAAAAATAAAAAAGGGCTTATGGTAGGGTGGCAGGTGGGACTGAGCTATGGGGGATGAACTTTTATAAGTCTATTGTTATATGTGTTTCAGGTAAGAAAGTAAACATTTACATATTATACAAACAGCTCTATTTTGCTTTTAGTTCTTACAGCTGATTTTTAGATTCTAAAGGCCAAATAGATATGTATGTATTATGATTATATCAACATCAAAATTTTAACAGCTCCTAATTACTTTTTAAGCTTTTAGAAATATACGTAAATCCAACTTGGAGTAATTTTCATCAACAGAACTCTTTTCTTTTGGATGGAATTTTCCTATGCAATCCAGTTTGGTCTCAAACTGTTGATCCTCCTGCTTCTGGCCTACCAGGTGCTGGGCTTGTAGGCATGCTCTATCATGCTTAACTCCAGATTTTATTTTCTTCCTTTTGAGACATGGTCTAACTCTGTGGTCCATGCTAGCCTTGAACTTGTGGCCACCCTCCTGCTTCTACCTCCTATGTGCTGAGACTTCAAGCTTCATACTTCACTAATGGTTTAACTTGCGTGTGTAGTGTATCTCTGTAAGTGTGTGGAGGCCAGAGGTCGCCACTGGTTGTCTTCCTCTCTCTCTCTCTCTCCACCTGATTGTCTGAGGGTCTCTCACTGAACCCAGAGCCTGCCATTCTGGCTAGCCTGGTGGTCAGACAACCCCTGGGATCCACCTTCCTCCACCCTCTGACATACATGCAGCACCGCCTCTGGCTCTTACATGGGGCTGGAGATCTGAACAAATTCTCATTCTCCTGCAAAAAGTACTTTATTCACTGGCCACTTCCCCAGGCCTTAATGTCTACTTCTGATTGAAGATGTAAGCTTCAGATCACTCCCCAAATAAAAACTACAACAAAATAATGAAGCCAACAATGAAGGCTTTTATTGGTCAGAATCAATATTGCTGGTTTTGTCTGAGAAATTATTTTAAAAAAATAAGATAATAAACCACACAGAAAATTCTATCAGAGTAACATCTGGAAGTAAAGCTTATATAGGGCAAAGGTTACCCCCCACAAAACACCAGACTTCAGTGAAGCCGCTAAGTGACAAAAAAAAGCCAGGTGTGATGACATACACTTACAGTCCCAGGTGTATGCAAGAGTCCGAGTTTGAGGTCAGCAAGGCTAGAGAGGTATGTCCCATGTCACCCAGCCCCAAACAAACTTACCGGTGGATTCTGATGTGAGTCTGGAGGGAGCTCTTTGCTGTGAAAGACTTCCCACAGATTTCACAGGTAAATGGCTTCTCGCCTAGAAAAAGGAAAACAGAGAAAAGTGTTTATTAATTCACAACAGACATCACAAAATAACAACCCTGGCCAGGTGGTGGTGACACACACCTCTGATTCCAGCACCCAAAGGTAGGAGGATCTTTGTGAGTTCAAAGCCAGCCTGGTATACAGAGAGAGTTCCAGGACAGACAGCCAGGGCTACATGGAGAAACCCTTTCTTGGAGAAAAAAAAAAAGAAGAAAAACAAAATAAGAACCCAGGCGCTTTACTTTCCCAATGAGAGGAGCAAAGGCCACTTTGTTAGAGCACAGGAAGCACATCTGGGTGGCGCCAAGAGGATGCGAGGATGCAGAGGAGGTGTGGTTCCTTCCCATGATGAAGGAGAAGCTCTTCATATGTGGGTAACAAAAGAACTCGTAGTTACCCCTGCATTTTCTACCCTTGAGTCTAACACTGACTCTTGCACCTCTGCAGAACTTCTGGGCAAGGTGGCCCAGGACCTTCGAAGGGACCAGGGCACATTGCTCACATTTATATCTACCTTCCAAATATGTCTAGAATCTGACAATTTCTCACTTCCTCCTTCATGGATCACAGCAGTCTTGAAAAGGGTCTCATACTGGTCATACACTGTCAACATGGTAAACAGTGTGGGCCTTTCCACACTGACAGAACATTTCACAGTGGCAACAATTGCTCCAGTGGCCATATCAGGAGACAGCAGGCAAAGCTTCATACTACAACAGGTCACAGATCTACACACACACACACACACACACACACACACACACACACACACACACA
>LOJH01007154.1:0-31390 GCA_001685095.1 Ellobius talpinus
GGAAGAGCAGGCAATGCTCTTAACCTCTGAGCCATCTCTCCAGCCCCCCTTGTTCAGCTTTGATGTAGTGGGGAGGAACTTGGTGCTGCCTCAAATTGATATGCCATGCTTTGTTAATGATCATGGGAGACCTTACCCTATCTGAATGGAGATGGAGGAGGAGTGGATGGTGGGGGTAGAAGGAAGATGGGGGAGATAATGGAAGAGGAGGAGGGAGTGGAAAGTGTGGTTGGTATGTGAAATAAAGAGAAAAAAGATGACAGTCAGTATTTAATCTCACTGTCTGTCGTACTTGTGGTCAGCTGTGCACTAGCATGTGCACTACCGTGGTTTGCACAACTCTTGGACTTTTATATTATGTTATGATTTTATTGTGGAGGGTTCCACACACGGCCCTATGTTTGAACTATTGTCCCCAGCTGATGGTGCAGTTTGGGGAGATTGTGCAACCTTTGGGACCTAGGACCTAACAGGCAGGTGTGAGCCATTAGAGCTGGACCTTGATGGTGATACTTGATTCCAGTTCTTGCCCAGCTCTCTTCCTGTCTGCCACCACAATATGACCGGCAGCTAAAATCTCCCATGGCCACCGCTGGGACCTTTCTAGCTGCTATGCCTTCCCCACTAAGATGAAATATACCTTTTAATCTATGAGCCCAAATACATTCATCTTCCCTTATGTTGCTCTGTCAGGTATTCTGTCATAGTGTGGAGAAAATCATTCAATACATCTCCCAAAGTGGAGAGCCTGTGGGAGAGTGGGAATCCTCTTGTCTTCAGTTGTAGATCACAGCCAAGTGGGATTTCTGGTGTGAGATGCTCTTCTGTATGCTGTTAATATGTCTTATTACCATTGGTTAATAAAGAAGTTGATTCGGCCAATAACCAGACAGAATATGGCTAGGCAGGGAATCCAAGCAAAGATAAAGGAAAAGGTAGGCGGAGTCTGGAAGATACCAACAGCCATTGCTGAAGCAAGATGTGAGGTAACAAGCCACGAGCCTCAGAGTAAAATATTGACTAATAGAAATGTGTCGATTTAAATGTCAGAGTTAGCTAGTAATAAGCCTGAACAATTGGCCAAACAATTGTAATTAATATTAAGCCTCCAAATGATTATTTAATGAGCAGTTGCAGACATTGGCGGGCAGGAGAGGACCAGTCCAGTAGGACCAGAAGGGACAGAAAAAGCCTCCAGTTACAAAAGACTTCTGCTTCAACCAGGGAACCCATTCTCTGAGAAAATGCTGTTTCAAGAGAAATGGTCTTAGGAGGGGTACCCCTCTGGCTCACTGTTAATATTAACTAGAAAATTGACAGGCAAATGGAAACAAGAAAGTAGGGTGTGACTGCGGGAACTGTGGAAGGTGTTGTCTGGGGTATGAGGAAAGGGGAGATGAGGTAGATACGAGGCATGGGTTTGTAGTAAAGCATTGCTGTTGATGCTGTCTCCTAGCAATGCATCATTTCCATTACTCTTAATAGATTGTTTCTAGGTTCTGGCTATTATGAACAACACTGCTATGAACATAGTTGAGCACATGTCCTTCTGTTATGATTGAGCATCTTTTGGGTATATACCTAAAAGTGGTATTGCTGGGTCTTGAGGGATGTGGCACATTTACACAATGGAGTACTACTCAGCGGTAAATAATAATAATAATAATAATAATAATAATAATAATACCTTGAAATTTGCAGACAAATGGATGGATCTAGAAAAAAAACATATTGAGTGAGGTAACCCAGAAAGACAAATATATATACTCACTCATAAGCGGCTTTTAGACATAAAACAAAGAAAAACCAGCCTACAGTCCACAATCCCAGAGAAGCTAGACAACAATGAGGACCTTAAGAGAGACATACATGGATCCACAAAGGAAGGAGAGAAAGAGAAGATCTGAGTAAATTGGAAGCATGGGAGTCACAGGAGAGGGTAGAAGGGGAGAGAGGAAGAAGGGAGAGGAGAGAAAAAATGTATAGCACAATAATAACAATAAAAAAAATAAATAGTTGTTCATGATAAAGTTTACCATCCCTAATAGTGGAAGACTCAGGCTAAGTGGAGTTGAGGCATCAAGTGTACACCAGTCAGGTGAAGACTAGTGTGCACACATGTAGCTGGATGAAGTATTTATTCCCCCAGTCACCTGCAGCCAGAAGGGAAGGGACCCCACTGACCATAGATGATGCTCTTGTTAACTTCTTCCCTAAATATTTCAGTGTGAGCCAAACCACAGATGTGTGATGTGCATTTAATACAAGTAAAATTGACTTTAAAAATTCAATCAGGTCATTTTGAGATAATAGGGAATAGAAGCCCTCTGTACCATGTTATGGACCACATCTTGTTCAAACAGCCATTACCTAGGACAAGAGATGACTTTTGTCCTTAAAATGACTTTGGTCATGTTGCATGTGTGTGGTGTGTACATGTGTCCTCAAGCATAGAGCGCATAATGAACATGCTTATTGAGATGGCTTATGTTGATTGCCAACATGACAGGATCTAGAATCACCGTGGAGGCAAGCGTCTGGGAATGTCTGTGAGGGATTATCTAGGTTAGCCGAGGTAGGAAGACATACACACTAACCTCAGACAGTACATCTCATGGGCTTGTGTTCTAGACTGATTACGAAGGAGAAAGCAAGGTAAGCAGCAGTGCTCATTCTCTGTGCTTCCTGACTTTGGATGCTGCGTGTTCCTGCTGCCAGGTCTTCCTCACCAAAACCAGCTATACCCTCAACTGTGAAACAAAGTATATTCTTTCATCCTTATGTTGTTTTTGTTAAGTACTTTGTTGCATTTGTGACATGAATAACTAAATACGCTGAAAGTAGTCCTGCCAGGAGAAATACTGCGTGCTGGATAGTGGGCTTCAGGGCTGCATGGAGACATGTGACACCGTTTCTTAGTAATTTGCTGTTGTGCTGAGATACCTGCGCAGGTCCAGATCTTAGATCCTGAATGGAAACCTCCTTTCCTCAGAGAAGACTCAGGAAAATAATAAATACAAATGTAAATTAGCTGTCAACTGGATATTAAAATGGATTTTTAAGACGAATTTATCTACTTTAAAAGCGAGTAACGATGATCCTTCTGCTAAATGATTTGAGAGCATAATTGGCTGATGAAGGGTTAGGAACACAGTGATGAGAGGAGAGTGCCTTTAATTCCAGCCTGTCACTTCCAGCTTTATAAATTGGTTTATTCCAAACGAGTACTCAGTTTTCAATATTAAATTACTTTTTATTTATTTAATGTTTTCCTTTTCCAACATATTTATGTGGCTCCTTAAATATATCCACCAGTGGGCAAAAGCATACAACATGCATTCTCTGGGTACATTTTAAGGTCTGCTGGAGTGT
Source organism: Ellobius talpinus (assembly GCA_001685095.1). Lineage (NCBI taxonomy): Eukaryota > Metazoa > Chordata > Mammalia > Rodentia > Cricetidae > Ellobius > Ellobius talpinus. The sequence goes on from LOJH01007154.1 coordinate 3,373, forward strand.
AGCATGAATATCAAAGGATATTGTATTATTAGCTTCAACTTGCAAACCTGGTAAAAATGTTTGGCACTGGGTGTGTCTTCCTTAAGATAAACACTTGTTCAGAGGAACTTGGGTTGGTGTGACAGTAGCTTATTTCCGTCATGGCCATTTTCACCATGTGCTAAGTACCTCCACTCCCCTAAGAAGGACTTGCCTCATTTTCTTCATCACAGAACCAACCAGCTGTGGTCAGCTGGCTGTAATACCGCAAGGCTCTTGAGAGCCACATCTTCCCGTTCATCACTGAATCCTCCCAGCCCAGTAAAACAAAACATGCAACCAGTCTCTTACTCGTGTCTGGAGATCACTAAGAAGGCTAGTCTGGCTGACAAGTGAGCCACAGAGGTTCACCTATCTTTGCCTCTCCAACACTGGAATTATAAGTACATGTCAACAGGTATGTCTAGATGTGACAATGCTGTGCCCTGGTTACACACAGGCTGAGTGTAACCACTCATGGGTTCTTAGGGAGAAGAGAGGAGAAGTGTGTCCAGGGAGAGTGGGCTAGGGTACTGGAACTGTTTCCAAGGTGGAACCCTCAGACCGGCAGCTGGAAGCTTGTTAGGAACATATTTGGTCCCGCAGCTCATCCCACTGACCCGCTGATCTGAGAAGATTCCCTTCCACAGGCGTGAAGGAAAGGGGGCAGCTCCACACCCAGACTCAGCAATGGATGTCATTCAAAGCCACATCTCTTCTCAGACTTCTTCATTCACTTGTGATATAAAATGGTAGTCGGGGAAGAGGCAGAGACAAGATATAATGGAACCTGTGTGTGCTGTTCTATGTCTCCAGTCATTGCAAGAGACAGCTCGCAGAGTCCTGTATGCCCCAGCTACTGACATGTGAACCAATAGGTGCTGTGTCGAGAAGGGTTTGCAGTGTCCAGAGTTAATGGAAGCTAGAGCCCAGCATGCTGTGTCATGTGGAAAACAAATGACCGTAGATGGATGTCTGAGAAGGAGCAAATCTTGGGGAGAAGCACTAAAACCCCTCCCATTTCCACTCTGAGGTGGAGGAGCTTCTGATGGACACCAAGCTCAGAACCTCCGTGTCTGCTGTCCTCAATCTAGTTTCTGAGCTGAGCCTGTGGTTTGTATGACATTGCCAGTGACCTAAAACTGAGCAAAATAGTCATGCGTTTCCGCAAATTTTCCTTAAGGAAAATATGATTAAAAGTCTCTGTGGGGTCATAGATTAGCCTTGAAGATATATGGAAAAACCGTGGCCCAGGAGCATAGCCACATCCCCCATACACTGCAGACATGGAGCCACAGCAGCGGAGCTATTAACTTCATTAGAAAAACATTTCTGACTCATTCAGAATCAGTAAGGTTTTATTGTCAGTTCTGATAAGTCTGAGTATAAAGTCACATCTATCAAAGCACAATGTTATAATGAACACTAATATGAACAATAATATGACAATAAAGGCGTCTGTCAGGAAGTCTTTTTCTTAGTTTATCTGGGGTGGGCAGCTAAGAGGTAGCTTGAAAATCACCAGAGTCGTGATGGGGCAACTTCCTTTCCCACCTTCAGGGACTCTTGTGGTTTGGATATGAGCTGGCCCCTGGAAAGCTCGCATTTTGAAGGAGTGCAGGGATGGATTGTGAAGGATCTGACATCATTTGTGGATTCATCCGTGCATGAATTCATCATGTGATGTCATTACTGGGAGGTGGTGGAAAATAGGAGGTGAGGTGAAGACATAGGTCATTGGGTGTGGTGCCTGTGTATCTTTGGATGTTATATCTTGTCTTTGGAGAAAGAGAGGTTGGGGGAGAGGGGAAGAGGGGATGAAGGGAGAGGGGGGAGAACTTAAATCTCTCTCTGTGTGCATGTGTGTGTATGTATGTATGTGTGCATGTTTGTGTGAGGGTGCACATGTATGTGAGAGTATGTGTGCATATGGAGGCCAGAGGATGACCTTGAATGTTATTCCCCAGGCAGCATCTATCCCCCCTCTCCACTCCCTCTTCCTTCTTCTCTTCATTTTTTCTTTTTGTGACAGTCTCTCTCCCATGTCCTGAGATCACTAGGAATGCTAGTCTGAGTGTCAAGTGAGCCACAGGGATTCACCTGGTTCTGCCGCTCCAGCACTGGGATTACCATGTGTTACCGTGTGCAACTGGAAATGTAGGCTCTGGGGATCAAACTCAGGTCCTCATGTTTTTAAGACAAGAACTCTACTGACTAGCCTCACTCCAGCCCAAAGCTAGAGTCTTTCACGAAAGCATCAAGTGACTTCTAACCATGTTGTTATCTGATGATGTTCTAAAAGGTTGGCAGATGCACAGGACGGAGGTGTGGGATTCAGGACAGGATCACCAGGAGCCACGAAAACATCAGACTCAGAAAAACAGACCATGTGTTTCAGGAAGATGTATTGAAAGCAGATAATCTCTATGTCTAGGCCATCATAGAATTGGCCATTCTTAGCCTGACCTATTCATTATACAGACTAGAAAACAGAGCAACTGTCCAGTGGGGCTTTGGGACTTTCAGATGGTCTTATGCTGCTTCCTGCCAATGTAAGGGCATGGTTGGCTTGGATGTAGTCTACTAAATAGACAAATAAACTGTGCGTGAGGCAGCTGAGGAGCTGGAGGGACCTAACCAGGCCCCATGGTGTAAGTTGTTGCTGCAACACTTCTCTTGCCTGTGCAGAGTGCAGAGCTAACTCGTGGGTCTCCCCAGCTCCGTAATCATAACTCGTTTGCTGTACTTCTCTCTGATGCCCTTTACCTTACACCCAGGGTGGAGTCTTCTTGGGCAACTTGCATGTGGCACAATAGACCTAAGTCAGCATGATGGCAATGCGGGGGATGCTCATAGTCAGAGACAGGACCAAGAAGTTGAGAATAAGGAGAATCCTTAAGTTTTATCCCCTCTTCCCTTGCTCCACAACGGTCAGATGCTCATCCTCAGGTATGGCTCAGGCAGCTCATCCTTATCCATCTCCAGTCTGCCCTCCCATATGCTTTTCTTTCCAGGGCAAATCGTGGCATTTTCACAAGTTTCTCCACTCAAAACAGTACTAGAAGAGCAGAAGGATTCAATAGCCCATGGCATCTGGGAGAGGGCAGACATGCTGCAGTCAGTTTCTTAACAGAATTTCTAGGACTACCTCTCTTAAGCCCACAGTTCACACACTGAGCTCATTCTGTCCACATTTGCCTCTAATTGAATGATTGGGGCCACTGTCCCCTTTCTCCAGATACATTACTAAGGTTGAGGGTGAAGCCTTGTGCCATGCCATGCTATGAGGACTGGGATACCTTTTTTGGCAGAATTTTGGGATCCCCAGGACAAAGGAAAAGCACCATTCTGTATCTCTCTAGATTCCACAAGGATATTATTTCTAAGGCACAGGATCCAGGAGTGCAGAGGAGGTCCAGACTATACTGTGGACAATGAACTTCAGGGGTCACTCTGATGGAGTCCTCGGAGTTGAGGGCTGGGGATGACCCTGAGTATTGTTTGCCTTTAAAGTGAGATTGCAGGGTAGGACCAGGATCGGGACCGAGGTCATCTCTGAACACTGTTAACTGGGTGGCGAGCATTTGACGTGAGGGTTTCACGTCTCCTCCTTCCAAACTTTCTCTTTTCTACCTCTGCCCTTTCAGTTCTTTAGGGTTGATTCCCTCTCAGTCTCTGGAAGTAGAAAGAAGGGTTTGAAGGCTTAGTTTCCAGTCTGTGTGATGCGCTTGCTTCCTCTGCATCTCTGTAACATGTTGAAGGAAAAGTAGGAAAGGCTCCATCAAGGGCTCCTGGCAGACAGCTCTTGAGAGGCAGCTTGGCAGTCTAAGGAGCCTGGGAAACAGTTGTCTGGCCCCTGGGGTCTGGATCCCTGAGATTGGCTTACAAACACATGGGTCTGAGCTCCATGATAAATGGAACAATAGGGTAATGGTTGGTTCTCCGCTGATCCATATCCGAGAAGGCTATAAAAATGGTAATGCGTGTATTCATAATTAACACACTAGCTATAAATCATCTCAGAACCAAATTGCGAAAACGAAGAATCACACGTATCGCTACTGGGGTGAAAATTCATTTGTGCAAAAGCAAGAAGACAGAACTGGACCAGAGAGGTGGACTCACCGTTGTCCAGCTCAGTGCACTGGAGATGGAGGGCAGCCTCTGTGATGACCCCACAGTGAGCCTCTAGGATGGGGAGGTTCCAGGTAGACTTAGGAGATAAGGCAATGTGAGGCATTTCCTCCAAATCGAAGTACTCCCTCTGAAGGAGGAGGGGGAGGCTCTTGAGACTCAGGAAGTCCCCAAAACCAACCAGATCTCAAGGTCTTTCACCCAGGGTATGGAAGCAGTAAAGTACTATTTGGAGAGGAGGCTCTCTGACCAGACAAGCTGTCTGCAGATGGCCATTCGGCCTGTCTCCCTGGGTCTGGGGATGCAGCTCCAATGGGCTGATAACCCAGGTTATGATAGACTTTTCAGAGGTGCAGATGCCTTTGGTGAAAGACACTCTTTTGCCCTGAGACATGCACTGGATTGCCAGATTGAACCTTGACGCGATGGTCACTTTGGTCTGTCACCATTTTCCTAATTGGTATGAGTAATTATTCTCATCTCCCCAGAGAAGCTTCACACAACATGAGCACACCCCAGAACACTGCATACAGACCCCTGTGATTCAGTGATTATCAGGGTAACATTTGCCAGCCTATATTGTATTCACAGAATTCCAACAGGAGTTACAGATTCCCTCAGCTGTGGCACTCACCTGTGGTGTGATCATCACCAGGACTGTGGCTGTGCTGGGACCTTTGTACCTAGTCCCTGTCTTGGTAGATACAAGATCACAGCTCTGTATCAAGCAGGGCTCTCTAGAGGAACCCATCCAATAGAATGATGCTTTACCTGCTTGGCTCATACAGCGGGCTGAGGAATCTTCCAGTCCCCTAGTTTGGATGTCTCAGCATCCAAGCCTGGTGCCGAAGGCGGAGAAGGTCCCTGGAGAATCATTCGTTTTCAGTTTACACTGGGATGCTGAAGAAGGTAAGTTCTAGTACGGACAAAGGATGGCAGCCAGGGCCACAGCTGCCACCTGCTGGAAGGTGGGGGAGGGCCTTTTTGCCCTGTGAATCCTTCCTGGGAACACCTCACACACTGACCATCCAGATTTGTCCACATAGCTAGTAAGAGGCCAAACCAGACTGAAATCCCAATTGCCAGAGTCTCAGGATGGGTTCTGCTTCCTGCAAAAACACTGTCCTGTGTTGTTTCCCTACTGCTGTGGCAAAAACACTGATGGTCAGGAACTCGGGGAGAAAAGGGGTCTGTTTATATCACAGCATAGTTGATCATGAAGGGAAGTGAGGGTAAGGACCTGGAGGCAGGAACTGGAGAGGAGACCATGGAGAAGTGCTGCTTTCTGAGTTGCTCTTTTAAACATCCCAGGACCACCTAACCCAGAATGGTGCCATTTACAGTGGGGCTGAGCCCTCCCACATGAAACAATCTAGAAAATGCACCCTAGACTTGGTGTGTGCCGATCTGATGGAAGCATTTTCTCAGTTGAGGTGCCCTCTTCCGAGATGATCCTAGCTTTTGGCAAATGGGAAAATAATGAACCAGAACAGGTGTCTTGCTCAGCAATGGGCTAGCTGCCTCCTCTGGGGATATGAATGAGGGTAGAACCTGAGGACCAGACATGCTCCTGACCTGGATTCAGGTTGGACCAGTCCTGACCAGAATGCTTGACAGAGTCCTGCACAGAATGCTTGGGTCTAAACTAGGTCAAAGACAGAGCACCAATAGCAATGTTTTCTGGGTATCTTGCAAAAAAGAGTTTTTTCCCTGGTGCACTTGAAGTCCTAAGAGTCACAGTATAGAGGGGTTTCCTGGGCCAGGTAGATGCTCCTTGAGCAATTTTTTGAATAGAGAATCAAAAATAATGCATCAAGCATTTGTCAGTTCTGTCCATGAGGCTCTCATTACTAGCAAGCTTGATGGAGCTCACGCTTTCTTACACACACGCACGCACGCACGCACACACACACACACACACACACACACACACGCATGCGCGCGATTATGCATATTTTCCCAAGGTCGGTTACTGTATTATGCTCTTTCACCTGCACCTTTCTTACCCTCACTGGATTATAATCATCTGGTGTTAAGCTCCTGCTATACACAATCCAAAGATCAAGCGGGGATTTCACGGGCAGCTGGAAGCTCAGAAGAAAGAATCGACTTGAGTGTCTGCATTCGGAATGTGTCTTCTCTCACCCTCTGAAAATATATGGAATAGGATCAGGCTATTATGACTTAAGTAGCCAGGTACAATCAGAGCTGAGAAGAGGCAGCCCTGGAAGCCAGATGTCACAGAAAACCTGGGTATCCTGTGCGTTATCCTCAGACCTCACTGAGCTTTGCTAAGCAGGCTTCATCCTCTCTCCAGTTGAAGAAACTGCATGGAGGTTCTGTGACTCAGTCAAGGTGACGCGGCTGGGATGAGGCGCTGAGATGCCCCTCCCAGGTGCTGGTGTCCCTCCAGTTCTGCTGTATTGTCCTTGGCAAGTATAGAGTCTCTTCGGTGACCGAGAGAAGTAGGAGGCTTAGATACGCGGTTCACACTCCCCTCTCACCTGCTATGCCCCAAGTCAGGAAGATTCTCCTCTGTGAGAAGGACAAGAGGGACCATCGCTGCAACTAACTGTCTTCCAGTCACAATGTGGTCACCCGTGAGGGCTCTGAGACCTACAAGGGGACACGAATATGTAAGGCTTCTGATATCTTTGTTAGGGGCCAGAAGCCATGGAGATGGGTTTAGCTGAGTAAACAAATTCTTACATGACACCCACTGGAACTTCCTTAAAATGGCAAACATTAAGAGTAGCAAAGACCCGGGGCAGTTGGAGACACCAAGCTCCCACCTCTCACCGCATGGTCTGAAATCTCAGCAAAGCAGGATGAGGGACAGTGAGGAGGCAGGCAGGTTTATAAGGACACATAGACTTGCTCTGGTGAGGGTGGACTCTGTTTCCCCAGCAGGCTCAGCTTTCCTCATTGTGTATAGTGAGGTAGAGGAAGGAACAGAACGCTAGAACCTATATATCAAGTGGAAACTTCCTTAACCAAAGATGGATACAATGAGGGGCTCTCTGATTTATGACCCTTGCTAGCCACAGGCTTGGAGATCATCTCTCAAGCACTGGTGTCCATCCACCTAAGGCCTCATAATCTTTATCTATGAGATGAGGAAACAGTGTCTTCCTAACAACATGCAGAGCTCTCATGAGGACCACATTTGATAACACCTCCAAATGTTGGTTCAGAGTGATACAGTGCAGACTGGCTGTCTTTGGCCTAGCAGACAAGCACTAGAACTCAGTGTTTGCTGCCAGGTCTCTAGGATCTCTGGCCTTGCATCCTAGAGCCTAGACAGGTTGCACATTGATCCAACTTTGAGGCCCGACATCACTATGTTCCTGTTGCAGTTTAGCAGGGTTGCATTTTCCCCCAACAGAGAGTTCCACAAACCAAGCATTCAGGGTGTACCCCTGCCCAGCTAAACCTGAAAATGTAGAAACAGGTGTCACCATCTCTTCAGGTTGTATCTAATATGTCACAATGTCTGAGAAGTGCTATGTTAAGGGGTTGTGCTGGAAGGAACAGTTTAAAGCCACACAAATGCCATCTCAACAGAGAAGTAGTAATAAGGGCTGGGTGCTCTCTCCACTGCCTAGGAATGCCGTGTGCCCTGAGATCCTGAGTTACAGACAAGGACTCCTTTGAACAGAATGAGCATCCTCAGCAAGAAGGAAGCAAGATTAAGAAGAGGAACTGAAGTCTCTTGATAGTCAAGTTACAAACAAAAAACCACCACTAGTGAAGAGAAATACCCCTTGAAGGTGGAGACACCAGTGTGTGACAACTTCATGGCTCTGTGCAGACAAACTTGATGCTTTTGAGTCGGCTTCATTTTTTATAGGCATAGGAGAGTCACTCTGGGTAAGAGTGGAACAATTTCCTAGGAGCAAAGTTGGCTGCACCTACTCATACTGCGTCTCTGTGGACTTAGGAACTCGAGCTTCAGAACCTGCCTTCCTCAGCTCTCCTCCAGGAGAGCCCAGTCCAGAAGCAAAATGTCTAGAGCTTGGTCTAACAGTGTCAGGGTCCATAATGACAAAGACCCATGAATCCCATCTGGAAGATGGTTCAGTTTGGAAAACAACCAAAGCTAATGATAGTAAGGCAATCAAACACCTGTACTTGCCCAGGGCAGCTGTGAGCACATGGAGTGCAGGCTCCATCCATCCTGGCAGCCCCTGCTCTTGCTCGAGCCTCTGCTGCTGCCGGGTCCCTAGCTGCACTTCTCATGGGTGACAGTCCCCTTTTCACTTTAAAATTTTCAGTCATCTAAACATGGAAGCTTTCCGAACCTGTCCCAGGAGTGCATTTAGTATTGCATCTACACCAGCCTTCTGTAAATAACCTTATTGTAAATGGATTCATAATCAAAATGTCCTAGATAGTTACATGTTTGCGTAATTTGAATAAACAGGTAAGGACAGCAAAAACAAAGCAAAACTAAACCAAACAAAGCAAAAAACCAAAAAGGCTCAATATCAAACAAATATAAGTATCTCTATCAGCTACTAGGAGCCACTTAGAAATCACGCTGGTTTAAACAGTGACCCTTCCTTGTCTCCTAGCACAGAGAGTTCACTGTTCTTTGTGGATAGTTTGTCCTTCAAGGTGTTTGCTGGACTGTGAGTTATTTATACGCCCATGGGCTTTAGTGAGGCTCGGCAAGGAACACTCATTCAAAACAATATTGTAAATGTTTACAGAGAAGAAAGAGGAAGGATACAGGCCTTCATGTGCCCTTTTAGGGCAGCATGTGTGGGTCTACAGCTGTCCTATAGGACCGGACCCTAAGTAGAACCCATTGCTCCTGGGTGTGAGAGTGACATCACCTTGACTTGTCTGCACCAATGGCACTGTGCTGTTTGGTGTGGCTGACATTGATTCAAAGATTAACATTCATGAGCTTTGTATGCGATGTGTTTATTCTACATTGAAGAAGGTTCACTGCACTATAGCTAAGGCAGAGATAGAGGCTTATTGCCTTTCTCTGCTCATGGACTGAGGCATAAGTCCCGAGAAAACTCATGAAAAGTATCATAGGCAGTAGACATAGGCATCGGCGGAGCTTGGTGTAGCTGATCTGGGAGCAAAACAAGCACTGAGGTCTCCTTTCCATGAGACCTAGTAGGCTATAGGCATTGGCAAAGTTTATAAACCTAGAGCAATGAGAACATCTGGCCCAGTGGAGGCCAGAGATACTGGAGATCGGGGGGAGGAAACTGGAGAAGGGCAGTTGTAGGTCATCATGGAGTCTAAAGTTCCGGATGTGTTTTTGCCAGAGTAGCTATCTAATAAACTCTAAAGAGCCTTCATTCCAAAATGATTTTAGCATCACTCAGAGCTTCCAGAAAGAGTGAAGAGGCCCAGACTATACCTTAATAGCTCCCAGAAATGATGATCTATGATGTAACAGTGAACATGTGTCAACAGTGAGAAACTGATGTCCTGAAATAATGTTAAGTGTGGGCTTGATCACATTTGCCTGCCTTGGTAGGTGTTTCCTGGTCTGGGAGGAGGGAAGGGATGGGCCATTCTTGGAGATTTTGTTGCACAATTTAGAGAACTTCCCTTCCCCCAGTGCTGTCACTATGGTTATCACCTCTGCCTTCTGATGAATCCTGAGCATCAGTGACCTTTACTCCTTCAGGGAAATCCCATCATCTTAGAACATCTAGCAAATTGACTTTTGTCAGTGGTTGTAGAGGTCAAATTCATTCATGGGTTCCTGTTCTTCTTTGGTGAAGGGTATGGTAGGTCTTGCTACATTTTGGGCAGCATATTTATTTCCACCCAGCTTATGAATTGATCATACATTCTGAATACAGAACTTTTGTTGAGTTTGTGGCTTGCAAAAATCTTTGGCTATGTCCAAGAAACAATCCTTGGTCAAAAAGATTTCCTCCTCCTTCCTCAAAAGGTTGAAACCTTTCCAGCCAATGTCTGAGTAAGGAGTCTGGAGATTTCAGTGTCAGGATGGTGGCAGGAAGAGGTGGGGAAGGGAAGCATAAAAGATGGACAGAGGGGGTCTCAGGCCATCCAATAGCTCATATCAAAGCAGCATGCATAGGCACGTACAAGCATGCATTTATGAACACAGGTGTGTGTGTGCACGTGTGTGTGCACACATAGGCACATGTTGCCATGTATTTGGGATCATCTGGAAAAGTGTCCTTTATCCTAACTTTATTAGTTACTTTTATGCATGGGTCATGGTGCATGTGTGACTATCAGAGGACTCTTTGTGAGAGTCAGGTCCTAGGGACAGAACTCAAGTTATCAGGCTTAATGGTAAGTGACTTTACGCGCTGAGTATTTGGCCAGGTCCATAAAGTGGTCTTCATTTTATTCATCCATTTATGTAACAAGAGATAGCTAGGCCTATATTCTTTTCAGCTCTGCCATGAGTTCTAGGGAGATGAAGCCAAGAGTCCTTATGATATCCAGGCCTGCCAGGAAGGAGTCAGGCTGACAACAGTAAGCACTCCTTGCAGCAGGCACTGCTGAAGCCATGACTGAGCATCCCAGAGACCAGGGTTTGGAGCAGTGAAGTTGCTGAGCCATGGACCATAGCAGTGGATGCCATTTCTGAGGCAACACTCCTCGCTGTGTGTCACAGTGTCTTGTCACCCACAGTTAAGGTGCCTTACATCAAGTTTCCTTCACTCTGGTGTTGGGAGACAGAGAGGCACATAGACTGTCAAAGTGAGAAGGCCTTGGTCCGGGGCCTCTTAAGATGCTGGAAGGGTAGGCTTCAAGCAGGGTCTTCTTGGGGCAGCTGAGGAAGTTAGGGACAGCTCCCTGAGAAAGCTCTCCTCCTATAGTCCATAGAGAACATTGCATATGACATTCTTGGTATTTTTATCATATACATCTATCACAGTCACCAACTTCCAGGGTTTTAAAACTATAGAGTGAGCTACTTATGGCGAATGACTCATTTCCCAATTACCTTGCATGCATTTTGTGTTAGGTGAGTCCCCAGCACATACCTGCTACTTAATAGCTAATTGCCATTAAATAAACCAATTAATCAGCGAGTTGAATAAAGTCAGGCTGGTAAATGCTATTCTGTTTGCTCTTGTCTGGGGCATAGATGCTCCCATTATGACCGATTTCAGGCCACCCATTTGCTGTCTATTGTTCAGTTCACAAAGCTACCGACAATGGAGCCATTGGCATTGTCAACCAGTACAAGATGGGACCTCAGCTCTCGGGTGTGTCAAGACGGATGTCCCTGTGCATGTGTGGGCAGAACTGAGTACTGTCTTAGCCCAGGTTGTGCTGCTAGGTTGTGGGTAACTGCACGGGCAGAGCACAGGTCTCATACACCTCGACTCTCTGTAGTTATATTACATGTGAGTTCAACCTCCTAGGCTCTGAAGATCTGTGGGGATTTTCCTTGCCAATAATGAACATCTTTAGAGAACAAACTCTCAGCACCCTTGGGTACCACTATAAGGACCCAAGATGGGTGATGTCCTAGGCAGCACAGGTCAGGTGGGGAGAAAATAGGATCAGTAGAAGAAGAGCAGCCCAGGAAAGACTCAGACCAGGCCAGGAACACAAGCTCCATGCTACCCTTGTCCAGGGGGTGGTAGGATGCCTACAGAGCCAAGGAGGGCTTAGGTAGCTGCAGGGTCTGGAACACAGGATCACTGAAAGGCTCTCTGATCAAGACCTGCTGTGTTTCTTCATCTCTTAATAGACTATGAGGCTGCCAGTTTAGATTAGAACAGGATAAGAAGTTTGGGGAGTTTCTGGTGTAGGTACACATCTGTCCACATACCTTGGTCCATGCCTGGTTTCTCTGGGAATTGAGGTTCCATGTCTTAGGCTTCTCTGACATTTGACATTTCTCATTTGACATTAGATGAAGAGGTGCCTGTCATATTCCATCCAGAGTCCTAAGCTAGGGTCTGAGCAACTCTGCCCAAGGGCTCACATGCTGCTGTGGTTAGTCCACTACCACTTAAGGGTCTGCTTGAACTAGACAAACCTTCCCTCTGTAGCCCAGACCACTTAGCCTATCCCAGGTCCAAGACTATAACACCTGTAGTCAGCCAGCCCTGTGTAGGTAACAATCCTCATGGAACTCAGGACCTGAGTCTATTACATTCAGCCCGCATCTCCCATCCTCCACAAGAGCCACCATGGAATCCCCATTGCTCACCTAGGATCAGCCTTCCATGTGCCAGGCGAAGGAGATTTTTGGTTAATCCATAACTCCGTGGCTCAGAGGTTGCTTATCTATCTGCAGAAGGACAGGGGAAACACTGTCCTTGGTGCTGAATCACATGCCTTCCTGCCTGGGTTTTTGGAGGAAATGTAAACCATTTTAACATTATTTTTCTGGATGGAACTTTCTAGTGTTATGGAGTATATGTAATATGTCTTATTCATCTGTGTATGAAGCGGTAGGAGTGCACAGACATTTGCGTATTTAGTGTGTGGCTGCCTATGTGTGGTAGTGGTGTCTCTGTGAGGTGCATGTTATCTCTGTCAGAGGTACATGCTGCCTTTCTCTAAGGAAGGTGTGATGTTTTGTCTGTGTGTATTAGGGGTGCACTATCTCTGTGTATAGTGTGTAATGTCTGTGTGTATTAAGAGTGTGCTATTTCTATGTAAGGGTGTGCTTTCTGTATGTAATAGGGGTGTGCAGTCTCTGTGTGTGAGGGTGTGCTTTCTCTGTGTGCATTAGGGGTGTGTTGTCTCTGTGTGTGAGGGTGTACTTTCTGTGTGCATTAGGGGTGTGTTGTCTCTGTGTGTGAGGGTGTGCTTTCTGTGTGTATTAGGGGTATGATATCTCCCTGTGTGAGTGGTGTGCTGTCTCTGTGTGCAGTGTGTGATGTCTGTGTGTATTTAGGGGTGTGCTGCCTCCCTGTGTGTTTTATTTTTTCTATTGATGGGAAAAGCCTAACAATCAAATTACTTAGAAGACTTTTCAAATTAACTTTGCCTGTCTTATAAAAGTGAGCCACATAATGTCTTCGAGGCCATCACTGAGTCTTTCAGAGGGAGGGTGAGGCGAATCAGCAGTAAAACCCACACACTCTCACTAATGGTGTTAATCTCATTTGCTGTCAACATTCAATCCTCATTGCAACTCCTGTCCCTCTACCCCCTGGGACAGAAACCCTGAAAGAGGAGCTGCTGGAGGACACCGGCTGAAGCCAGATCCACACTGTAGGTCCCAGGTGTCAAGGGAGGGTGTGGTTGTCATGGCTCATGCCAAAAGGCTGTCTGTGAAGAGAAAGAAGGGACAGATATGGACCTGAGAGCTGCTTCTTGCTGGAGCAAATAACATCCCACATATTAGTACATCTGGCCATTCACACATGCACGTGGGTCAGACAGCAGAGGTCTAAGACTGGGAAGGGAGAGTGAAGATGGAGTGTCATCATGATACATTCTCATGGGTAGCTCCCAGCGACAAGTTCAGGTCTGTGGAGCAGTAGGCACCACAGAGCCAAAATGTCTTACCCCCAGAAAATCTTCTGTAAAAAATTCTGACCTGGGTAAGTGGGAGCTAAGATGCCCCCATCTGCCAGTACATGAGAAATAAGTGGAAACCTTTCTGGGCCTGCACGTTTGTCTCAACAGAGAGGTACTGAAACCTCCTGTCTGGTTTTGGATGAGTGGGACTCAAGGATGCCAATGTCCAGCAGAGCGACTCCACTTTCAGGCTAGAACAATGGCTATGGATGCTGGCCATTGCTAGTCTGGGATGTATCTACAGAAACAAGATAAGGGGGTAGGAAAGAACCTCTGAAATGAGACACACAAATTAGTTTCAAGGCATTAGTCAGGGAACTGGGAACCAGCGCAGGAGTCAAACGACTCAGAGGAGCCAGAGGAAGCACCAGGATAGAGATGGCTTTGGGTGGAGCAGGCTCCAGCCTGACTCTGGTGTCTACCGCACCGCACTTTCTGGGCAGGGCATGCATGCTTGATTATCCCTGTGGGGCAGTCAGGACGTCATGGTGGCTGACTGCACCAGGCTGGAATGGAGTGGTTTGTGAATTAAGTGGGGAAAGGCAAAGTGTGGGCATAAAAAGACTAGGGTGTAACTGAGTGTGGCAGATCATTGCTCTAAGGGCAGGGAGCCAGAATATTTAGAAAATGGGGGGACCGCGATCCTTCTGGCCAAAGAGGAGAGGGATAGAGATGTGGGATGGGAACAAAGGCTTTTGGGAAGAGAAAGCAGCCTGTTCTCCTGGATGGATTGCTTAGAAATGAGAAACATAAAGCCCAGAAGCATTTAGGGGATGCCAAGCAGAGATGGTGCTTTATGAGGAACAGACCGGATAAAATTAAGCATCAGTGCGAGGCAAACAGCAAGCCTGCCCTGCTCCCCACTATGCAAGGTACTATTGCTCAGACCATAGGCAAATCATCTTATCTCTGGGCCTGCCTTGTGATGAGAGTGCGACAGAGAATAACTCAATACACAGTGGGCAGTAGATGGTGCCTGTCATGGAAGGAAGAGGCGTAGAACAATGATACTAAGCAAGCCCGAGGATGGGAAGGATATGCACATACAGAGAGCCAGCACACCCCAGGCTTCAGGATGAGTCAGGTACAGGCTCAGGTTCCAGGTATAACAGTCGCACTTGTGCAGAGCTCCAGGACCAGCAAGGTACGGGAAGTGCTCAGTTGAACCCGACAGTACTCTGATGCTCAATGAGTTCTCTCCCTCCTCTGACCTGTCTGGGCCTCAACATCTCTGATTATCCTGAATCCCTATAGTCCTGGTTCTGGATTGTCAAGTGATACCGGCAAGGAGGCTTGGGCACTTCCTGTCATCTATATGAACCCAGCTCTGAAGCTAGTGTCTAACCAGGAAACAGTTGCTTCTCATTGGGTCCTGCCCATCTCCGTTGACTTCCTTCCATCCTTTTCTTTCTATTTTTAAGAACAAAGGCAGAGATCTCCCAGTCACATCCTGTCTACACATGCATCCATCATTGTCAGCATCCTCACCAGGGTGAAGGTACATTTGTTATGGTCAGTGAACCACCACTGATGTATGATTGTCACCCAAAGTTCACAGTTCACATTTAGATTCATCCTGTATGTATGTATGTGTATATATGTATATATATGTATGTATTTGCATGAACACAGTGACTTGATCCACCATTGCAGATCATATGAAAGCTATAGGATAACGTATCACCACTGTCTGACACTCTTCTAAGCTCTGCCATCATGTCCCTCTCACCCCGCCCCTGGCATTGCCCACTACTGAGCTCTCTTTTAGCTTCACCCTTACCTGAACCTCATCACAGTGGACTCCCTCACAAGTAGAACTCTCACACTGTCTACTTATGAACAGATATTTGAGTTTCCCTTATGTTTTGAATGGCCCTAGAGCACCATTCTTTCTGGGCTGAATGCTATCCTAGCATGAGTACACCCCCTTCATCAATTCCTCCATTGAAGACATTATTTGATTGCAAGGTTTAAAAACCAAAAAAGAAAGCTACCGTAAATATCTGTGTTCAGGGTGTAGTGTCAACAGCAGTTGCTATTTCTTTGGGGGAAAATACTAAGGGGTTTAACAGCTAGATTCCACGGACTGTGAATATATATATATGAAACTGCCAGGCTGTCAATCAAACCTGGCTGCATCATCCAGCAATTTGTATGGGTATGCATGCGAATGTACATGTGTATGCACACATGCACAAGGGTTGTGCATGCATGTGGGTGCACATGGATGTGGAGGCCAGATGTCAACTTCAGGGGCTTCTCCTTAGGCATGATTTCACCTTGTTTTTGAAACAGAGTTTCAAAGTCTCATTGGCTGCTGACTTGTAAGTTAAACTTCTCTCCAGAGAGTCCAGGCATCTGCCTGTCTTCTCTTTGCTAGCACTGGTATTACAAAAAATGCACCAGCACACCTCGAGTTTTGCGTGTGGGTTCTGGGCATTGAAATCAGGCATGCATCCCTGGGAGACAAGCACTTAACTAAGTGAGCCATACACTGGCCCATTCTGCATTTCTTGTCTCAGTGTGTGGGAGCCCCCGCTGCTCCTCATGTGTCAAGGCACCCTCGGTTCCTGTCACCCTGGTGAGGATAGAGCGGGGTCCTGCTTTCCATGTGCATTTCTCTGAGGAGGTGCGCTAAGGACAGTCTCCCAACACACTAGCTTTCTGCCTGTTTCCGTGAACTGTAAGGTCTTTGCAAAGGCTTTCATCCCCTTGTTCCTTGTTGAAGAATTCTTTTCATAGTTTGGATAACAGGTCTTTAAGTCTTTCGGGAATGGTTCAACCTAGTATGTGGCTTGTCTTATTATTCTCTTACTATCATCTTCTTTCATAGAGTAGGTTTTATTTTTTTATGGAAATACGGCTCACTGTTTTCTCAGGGTCCTTTCCTTTGCTCCTGCAGGTGAAATGTCATTTTCACATCTGAGGTCATCAGGACGTTACTCTTTCACCCTCCAAGAATGTTGTAGTTAGGTGTATTACATTGCAGTCTTTTATCCATTTTTAGTAAGATTTTGTAACAGGTGAATGCTCCATGTCTTTATTTTATTTATGTATTATTTATTTCATCATGCAGAGTCCAGTTATTCTAGGGCCATGCACTCAAACACTAGCTTGGCTTCATTGTGTGGCTTTTCTTGTCTCTAAGGGTCCTCTGTTCTTTTCCAACCAGCAATTTATCTCTTACTAACACCAAATTGTGTAGCCTCATTGTATATCTTGAAGTCAGTGTAAATAATGTCACTGTGTTCCTTCTCTTCAGTATTGGGCTAAGTAACCCAGGTCTTTTGTCTCTACACATAGAGTCAGTCTGTCAATAGCACAGTCATTAGGGGCTGAGGCTTTCCTTGGAATGATGCTGAATCCACAGAACTATCCTTTTTACAACACTGAGTCATCCCACCCACGACCACGTAACAACCCTTCTCCAATTCAGTTCTATTTCATTCACAAGAATTTGGATCTCAAACTAGATCTATTTTATTATACATGTACACAAATTTTACTTCGGTTGTGTGAATGTAAACGGTACCTCGTGCTGAGATTCAAATCCTGCTTCTCATTGCTGCTACCAGAGAGCAGTGACAGGCTTCCTGGTTTTAAGCTTCTGTGCTGTAATATTGCCAAAACTGCCTATTCCTGGTGTCCTTTAGTTACTCTGGGTTTTATTTAGAAATGATCATGACATCTGCAAGCAGATTTCTTTCTTTCCAAATCTATCTATTGCCTTTATCATATTGGCCATGATTTCCAGTGTGTTGACTAGAAATAACAAGGGGGAAATCGGTATCTTGACCCTGACCACCATGTGAAAGAAGCCCAGTTTCCCACAGGAACTAAGACACTAGATATAAAGTATTTCAGTAGGTTTTCTTTCAACCAGATTCCCCTCTAATCCCAGTGTTTTCAGTTTTAACCATTCGTGTAGGCTTGATTTGTCAAGTGTTTTTCTTCTGTATCTATTTTTTGTGTATGAATGTTTGCCTGCATGTGCATGTATGTGCCATGTGCTTACAGTACATGCAGAGTCCAGAAGAGGGCACTAGATCCCCAGTTCTGGAGTTATATATAGGTCATGGTGAGCCACCATATGGGTGCTAGGAACTGAGTTAGGGTCTTTTGCCAGAGAAGCAAGTGCTGTTAACTACCAAACTGTCTCTTCAGGCCTCACAGGAGGGTTTTTATTGTTTAGACTAAGTATGTGATCTATTTTACTGATAGTTTTGAGACAGGCTCCTACCATGTACCTGTATTCACACTAGCCAAAAGCTGACCTTCCCTTGAGATCTCCCTCCTGCCCTAGGTACACACCCTATGTCTGGCTCACATCTACAAGTGTTATCGTGTGAACTGACCTCGGGTATCCGGCCTGGGCTCATTCCTTTAAACACTGTACCAACCCAAGCATGTTAGTTATTTTCCATCCCTGAACCTTAATGGTGGCGTAACTTGATGAAGAAACGAAGTCTGTGGCACTCACTTTTCTCTGGAGGTCTAAGGGTGTGGTACCAGTTTCCACACAAGAATAAGGGACATTTTGTCTTTTTACAGCACCTTGCTCATAATAGCCATTGAGGGTCTGTCCCTTGTCCCACTGGGTTCTATGTCTTAACGATCCCTCCAACTCATAACAAAGCCACATTGGACAGCAAGCTTCCAATACCTGGCCTCTTGGGGAAAAGACCTTCTCCAAACCACAAATATAAGGGAAGCAGAGCTGAGGCTTCAAGCAGCTGCCCCTGCCCCCACAGTGTTCTCTCCAATTGCACCTGGATCAGACGGGTATGAGTTCACCTCCTATTATGTCCTACATAAAGCAGACAGCGAATGAATGAGGTTGATCACAGTGACTTCTGGGAGACAACAAATATTTGGCTGAGTGCCCCCACTGAGATTCAGGCGAATCCTCTGACTGACAGTTTTTCAGAGGAGTCATGTGATCAGATGCCAAGCAGCAGCCCCAGCTTGCTGGTGCCTTGCATCTGGACATGTCATCCAGGAACTTCCACTGTGTCTGGTTCAGCTCTGCCCTCCAAACCCAGCCGCTGCTCTCTGGCCTGGATCTTACACATTTCCAGCTTTCTAAGGCTAGCTAATGATGCTGCATCCTTGTCCTCCGATTGCAACCTGAACTGCACCAGTGGCAGAACTCTGTGGAGCTCCCCTCCCCACAGTCCTTCCTGCAGTGCCTCACCTAGGAAGTGTTGCTTGTGCACATGTGCCCTGATGAGCCTTGTTCTCTGGACCGAGTGACTGGCCCCTCACCTTGGCCTGCTGCCATCTGATTCCTGTCCCCTCATGGTTCGTGGTGTGTGGTTAGCATCTCAACATGCAAATCCTGGCAGCTGCGAAGTTACTGGAAGCCCATTTGTTTGTTGTCGGCCATCCTGCCCGGAGACATTGGCAGCTGGGGTTTTGAGACCGCATCTATCCCTAATGCTATTTCCTGTAAAATTCCTCTTAATTGTTATCACTTCTCCATCTACAGGTCCCTAGAATATTCTGGTGGTAATGTGATGACCGCAATCCAGAGCCCTCCTCCTCTTTAAATCATGCCTTTGGTCCATCTTGCAAGGCTAAGCTAGCCAGTCTTTGTGTCTGTCTGCTGGGGGGAGCCAGCCCTGGGCAGCCACTCTACCTCCCGAGACCTTACCTCCAATGACAGAGCAGAGCTGTACAGTTCTGAGGCAGACCTGAACCATACCTCTTGCTACCTTCACTCTCCCAGGAAAACATCCGCTTTGGTGTGCCTTGGTTAGGGTGAGTGTATGCTCTGCTTTGCCCTCTAGAGAGCTTCCTGAAGGCTCTCTCTAAAAGACCATATCATGTCTGATTGTTCTGTTGTGGACTGTGGAATGATCTAGAAGGCTATATTGACTAGGAGCAACTTGGTGATTTTCCCCTCTGCTTCTCACATTGAAATCTGCTGAACCTTACAGACTGTAATGCCCCAGAATCCCCTTCCAAAACTGTCACACCACATCTGAGATTCTAAACACAGAGCTCTTTCTAGAATGAAGATTGGATATGCACTGGCAGCTGAGACCTTCTCATTCAAATATGTGGTTTTTCCCTGACCAAGGATAGCACCATGTCCCCAGCACAGGGCAGCTGTAGCCACCACCGAGGTTTCTCTCAAGCTCCTCAGCTGATTTCCTCATGGTTCCCTACAGTACTTCCCATGAGGCCTTTGGACACACTCACTCATCCGGCAGTATAGCTGGTATGTGCAGGCACCCCAGAGAGCTGACCTCAGACTGTCAGTGAAAGTCCTTGACGGACACCATCCTCCTAAATTGTAAGCCCAGGGCGAGTGTTTCTCATTTAGGACAGGTAAGAGTTGTGAGTGGACAAGTGGGCCAAGGAGTGAGGTGTCTTACCCTCCCAGCCTATGATGATATCCACACCAACACTTCTCTTTTGTCTCTAGGGCAGGCTCTGTTTTTCACCCCTGTGCACCCTGAAGTTGGCTGTCTCTATAATATGCAGTGATGAGATAGGCTGCCACGGCTGCCTCCTCTTCCTCCTCCTCATTCTCTTCTTTCTCCTTCCCTTCTTCCTGTTCCTCCTCTTCTCCTTTGCATTCTGCTCTCCTCCTCCTCCTCCTCATCTTCTTCTTCCTCCTCCCCCTCCTCCTCATCTTCTTCCTCCTCCTCCTCCTCATCTTCTTCCTCCTCCTCCTCATCTTCTTCCTCTTCCTCCTCATCTTCTTCCTCTTCCCTTCTCATCTTTATTCTCCTCTTCATCTTCTTCCTCCTCATTCTCCTCTTCTTTTTTCTGTTCCCCTCCCCTTCTTCCCCTTCTTCCCCTTCCTCCTCTTCTTCCCTTCTTCCTACTCCTCCTCTTCCTCCCACCAGGTTAGCCCAGGATTCTATAGCATTTCCTAAGTCACTACCTGCTCTGGGCCTGGAGTTAGTTAGCCAGGCCCATTCACTTAGCAACTTCCCCATGCTTGCCCCCTTTTTGGACATTTCCATTCCCCGGGGCAGGGCTTTGCCTTTAGGAAGCTTAACCAGTCTCTTTCCTTCCTCTGAAAGTCCGAGAAACGTGCAGTTCAGTATGGGGGGTCCTGAAGTTCTGGGAAGAAAGTGGAGACAATAATTCACCTTCTCAAAGCACACTTGATTCCCTGACAGAAACATGCCAGGAAGCTCATCACTTCTTCAGTATATTCAGCATGTGCCTCACCTCTACTCACCTGGATGGCTGCTGAGTGCCCTGCACTGTGTACCCCCCATCTCATAGTGTATCTGTTTGTCACTGGCCACCAGCCATAAGGCCATCAACATAGCCACCCAGCTGAAACTTGAACTTTACCCAGCTATCTCCTCAGCCGGCTCTCCCAGATCTCCTTCAAGGCTGTCTGGCTCTAGATGGAAGCCTGCTCCCAGGAGAAGCCCTTAGTGTCTACATTTAAACAAAGTGTTTTTATGCCAGCCCTTACTGGACCTTACCCTTGTTCTTTATTGTTACTCTATCCTGTTAGTGAGCGCTGTGGAGCCAATTGTCTGACACTGGGCGCTGGTCTATCCACACATTGTCAGGCCTATGTAGGGCCCTTGAAGAGAGCAGTGTCAGGTTCATGTAATGAGAATCTACCTCTGCCAGCAAAGTTCACCCATTCTGCTCTTCTCTGGTCCTGGGGTCAGTGCACACCCTGCCTACAGGGTGACTAAATGTCACTGAGCATTCTGCCCACATCTTGGCCAGGATCCAGACTTTGCATTGTGAAGATCTCCAGGAGAGCTCAGGAGACTGAAGTCTACGTCTTTAGGGCCCTTCCCCTGCCACTCGGGTGACTGCAGGGCACCCCACTTCCTTATTCTTTGCCCTTCTCTTTCTCCACTCCATTCCAGAGTTCATTATAAATTACAGAATTCTATAGATGACAAATATGGAGCCTCATACAAAAAACCATGCCAACTTATTTATAAATAAGCTGAAAATTGGCAGGAAAGTTGAACCCAATACATGCTCCCGATTTTCATCTGTGATAAACAAAACTGCTCTCCCATCCCTCCCTCATACTGCCTTTGATAAAGTAGCAGGGGGTTCAAAAAAGTTATTAAAAATAACCTGAATGTTGAATTAATGACTGAAAACTTTAAACTAATTTGAATAAAACATAATTGGGCTAAAAAAGACATTTTTAAAATCGTTTTTGTAAAATCTCATCTTTCCCCTAACTCCTTATAAAGATGTGAAAGCCCCCTGTTAATGATGTCCTGTGAGTAGGTGCCCTTCTTCTGAATGGCGTTGTCTATGATCTAGCATTGCTGTGAGAGGTTCAGAGGAAACCCCTCTCTCCAGCCAGTAGAGCACCCCCAAATGCTCTTCACAACTCAACTTTCTTCTAGGTCCCTTACTTCCAAGTGACCTCTGGGATACCTGAGAGTGTATCAGTGGCTTATTAGTAACCCACATCACCTTCAGGAAAGCTACACATAATGCCTACCAGCTTTCCACTCAGACTCTGCAGACTGTCTGGTTGTGTTATTTTCTTGAAGAAGGAAGCTTGTTCTGCCTTTGGTTCAAGGTTATATAGTCTACCATGGTGGGGAAGACAGGGTCCACCCACAGTCAGGAAGTGGAGGACGATGGGAGCTTGTGCTCTACTTGCTTGTTCTGTCCATTCAGTCTGGGACACCCCGGTCCATGGGGATGTCACCACCTACGTTTAGGGTGGATCTTTCTACATCAAACAACCCATCTAGGAATTCCCTCACAGGCATGCCTAGTAGTTTTATCTCCCAGATCTTGTCTAATGACAATAATAATAATGATCACAGTGGTCCATCTGAGCTCACAGCTTCCCAGAGATAATGGAGGCCTCTTCACTGCACAAATGTGAGCCTTCATGCGAACGCATGGCTTCCTCTAGTCAACTGCCCTCTTGTTCTTCATCTGGACTGTGCATCCTGTTCTGTCTACGTCCTGGGCCGGGGAGCAGACAGCCTGTCTGTTATCTCAGGCTCCCAAAAGATCCCACAGGCTGGGTGGCTCACACAGCAGGCAGGAGCTTCCTTATAACTTGGAGGATGGAGTCCAAGTCCCAGGTATATTAGAAGGAGCTTCCCAGTGGCTTCTTTGTGGCCCCCAGATGACATTTCTACTTTGTGTCTTCCATGCCTTCTCATGCTCTGTTGCTTCGTCTGTAAAGAGTTACTTGCATTGGATCAGGGTTACCCTGAAGCTGCATTTAACCCCCATCTCCATTTCCAGTCATATCAAGGTTGAGCATTTCAGAATATGGATTTGAGGGACACGGTTCAGTCCACAGCATCTCCAGTCTGACATCACAGATCACTTCTGAGTATATGAATGCCTTTCCTGTAAATGTCAATATTTGGGTTTATGTGTCTTTGTCTCTTTGTTTATCCATGCATATTCCTGTCTCTGTGTAAGAGTGTGGTGTACTCCTGTTTGCTTAAAAAGCTGTCACCTCGTGTGATAGGCGGGGAAACGTCTCAGACAGGAATGCATCTTATCAGGCGTGTAAGCATTCAACATGTTTGTGCCCCAGCTCCAGGGTTGTGGAAGAAGAGGCGAAGAGAGAAGCCAGGGGAGGGCACGGTAGGGGTGGCAATCAGCACCAATCATGGAGTGGAGCTCCCTAACTGCGTGCCCACGATCTGATTGCCATCCAGGTGTGGCTGTAGCTTAGCAGCTAGCAAAGTGCAATCATTTCTAAAATTGGAGCCCCCACACTGCCTGTGTTTGGACTACCACGTGCAATAATGCGTGCCTGCTCTTTGCTCTTCCTCCTCCCAGGCAGTCAAGAGAGGACAGAGCTCAGGGATTAGTCAGAACACTATCAGACTCTGTGATGTTCTTCCTATTCTGTGTGCGAAGTAAGTTCATAGATGGGAAGGGAAGGAATGCGGAGAATATAGCAAGAAGGAGGAATGATTGGGCACACAAAAGTCATGGTAAGTGGGGGGTGATCAGAAGGGCTTTGTGTGAGGACCCTAGTAGCATCATGGCCCTAATTTGACTAACCCTAATTTTAACCCTGGGCCTGAATAAGAATAATACAAGTAGGTCCAGAGGACCTCGCCTGACTGTACATGGCACTCCTGAAGGAATGAAAGGATATTCAGGACACCGATCTCTCTAGCAGGCTACACAGAGCAGTGGTAACAAGAAAAGCCACACTTCTTGGGCAAGTCATCCCTAGAGCATCAGTGTGATTTCACCAGTGCCACACATAGGTGGGAATGAATTTTAGCAACTCTTTTCCTAAGGTCAAAAGCTGTGCACCTGGAGATGGTAGAAGAAGGCTTCCAAGTGAAGCAGTCCTCTTGAGGTCACTGCCACTGGCAGCCCTGCCTGGCAACCAGCATCCGTACAGTGAGCTCTGAGCAGGCTGAACTTCAGCTGACACTCCCAGAGCCTCTGCAGATACCTGTACCCTTGGGAAAGACCAGATCTCTGGAGAGTCTGCTTAGCATTCCTCCAGCCTCCCTCTTCCTCTCTGCTGCCTCTAAACGTCTTTTAGTTGGCAGCATCTCTGCTGATAGGTCCCGCTGGCACAGGCTTAGGGAGAGGTGACTTGGGTCAGCTCAAGGTGGTCTGGTCAGCCTCACCTACCTGCCTTTCTGTCTCACCTCCACTGCTCCTGCTTAGGGGCTTCCCAGGTAGCCCCCACATTCCAGGTGAGTTGGGGTAGCCCCTGGATACACTGGTGCATTGTGGGAAGAACCTCTTTGAGACTGAGCACTTCACAGTGGGGTTGAGGGTTCTACACAGTGAATGCTGAAATGTTCACAAGCACTGAACCAAGTGGAGCCCTGAATGTGAGAGGTAGAGACCCTTGAGGTGCCTGGGACAAGGTGCATTCATCTGCCCCTGTGGCCTGGAACCTACCACAAGTGGCTAGCCCTCCATATCTGTTAAGGTCATCTGCAGTCCCCTGCTTAAGGTAGCTTCCACCTTTCAGAGGGTCCAAAAGGCCACATCTTTGCAGCCAAGGAGGTTACCTGAGAAGGACCGCCTTGAGAATAGAGCCAGAAGGGCATGAAAGCAAGCATAGGGGGATCTCCATGCTCCCTGCTGATCAGACCTTAAGATGTGCTGTATATAAACCATTTCCTCCTTGCTCTGGTCAGTGTTCTGTAACCCTGATCTGCTCTTGAACAAGTACCAAAGTGAGTTTTAAGCATAGAAATGTACCCCTTGCTCTCTCAAGTTGCAGACAGATGCTCTGTTCCCCATCCTGTCCCTGCTCAGGGCTCTAAGAATCTCCAGTATCAGAAATAAGGAATGTTACAGAGCATCAGACATAGGCTGTCTAGTGAGGAAGTGAAATGGGACAGTAATGATGGGGAAGCCTCATGAAATTGCAAAGCTTGGGAATCCTTAGGGGTCCTGGGTGTGCTTCACCCAGTGACTGTCCAGCATCCAGGGTGGCCTGCTCCTCGTGTGGCATAGCTCACATGGAGCATACAGCTCATGAGTACAGTGTGGTTCCTTGCAACATGTGCCTTACCAAAACTATCAGAATGTATCGCCAAGCTATGACCTCAGGATAACACTCAGGAGGGAAGGGACTACTTTGTGTGTGCATGTGTGTATGTGTGTTGGGGGAGAATTGATCCCAGAACATTGCCAAAGTATATGCAACCTAAGCTACAGTGGTCTCAGGAGCATCTCCTGGTCACTAGGAGAAGCAAATCTTAAAGAAAAACAGTCTCAACTTAGAGTCACAGAACTTCTGTAGGCTGTATTACAACAGTCAATTTGCAACTGGCAAATCTAGAGGATGGGGGAAAGCAAGAAGGAGCACGCTTGTCCTTGAGGTTTGCGGGGCTGGAGTGCTCACATAGACTCTATCACAAACATACATAAAGCAGTTGAAGAAATAAAGACTGAAATTGCAAAGACAAACGGATGACAGAAGGCTGCATGTATGTCTGAAAGGCCACTTTCATGCACACACACTAAAACGGGGCTGTCATTTGATTCATCAATCTCAGAGCTGGAGGAAATGAAGTCAGTGTCTTGGAGACATCTCTGCCTGCTGCATTCATGTTAGGATCACTGGCAGAAGCAAAGAGGTGTGAACAGCCTAAGGTTCACCCACGGGTGAACAGATAGAGAAAATGTGGTGTGACTACACAGTGAACTGTCATCACGTCTGCAACAGCATGGATTAGAGTGGAGGACATGCGTGAAACATAAGCCAAACAGAAGGAAAGGTGGCACTGTCTCACACGTGGAATCTAAAATCAAGCTCAGAGAGACTCAACAGACCCAGCCTTGAGACCTCCTCACAGACAAGGTTTGCCTCCTAGGCGATCGTAGTTGGCAACCAGCAGGAGCCAACGCACCGCACCGTGTAAGATGTTCTCTCTTGCCCTGGACCTCTTCTACCTGGAAAACTTCCCCGATGAAGGTCCTCAGGCCTTCAGTGCATCATCTCAACATGAGCTTGAAGGTGGAATGGTCCAGACAGGCTGTGTGGAGAAGCTCTACAGTGCATGCTTCCAGCAGGCTTCTCTGTGATGCTCACACACACAGTACGTAGAGAAGCATGGCTGTGGAGGTCAGGATGAGAAACCCATCTGTGCAAGAATGATGCTCAACACTCAAGCGAGGTGACGGCCAGCTCTGTCCCTCCCAGCACAAGCAGAGGGGCAACTGCTGCCTCAGGTCTTTGAAAGTGAACAGTGTGTCCCACAGAGGCGAGTCCACATCCGTGGTGAGCAGATCTGTCTGGAAGCCTGGAAGAGACAATTGTGTCGAAGGAAAACTTTAAGAAGGAACTTTTGTTGTGAAAGATAAAATGAACAAATAAACAAAACGCTGGTCAAGCCTTAGGGACCTAACCAAGAGCTGGGAGGCAGAGAGAAGTAATTGGTGTCCCACTGAAAGTGTCTAGGGATGCTGTCGGTTGGGAGGAGGAAGCAAAGCTGGGATTCAGACATCACTTGGATCCATGGAAAAGGACTAAGAGACTCTGAGACACTTGTGTGAGAACCAAGAGCCTGTAGGTGGTGGTGACACAGGAGTCACAGACAGAGGGTCAGCTCTGAGTCCATGGCTTTCACCTCACCTTCTAAGGAGCAGCCTAGGGAGTGGCAATCTCAAGGGAAAAGCTCTTATTCAACACAATGACCGGGTGTGAGTAATGGCCAGGAGGGGTGGTTTCGGGGAATGGATCAAAGGCAAGCCTTTGGGCTGCCACACACTCTCTAAAGGAGCCAGAGGGCAGCCGTGTCCAGTGCCCACCCACCCAATGATGGTACCAAGGAAGTAGACCATTAGAGGTCACAGACTGGATCAGAGAAAACTGTGATTACGGGAGATAAGGCTAGTTTGGGACTGGAGACCTCTCCGGGCAGAAGACATCAGCAGCTGCTGCCTGTACACCAAAGTGGCAGTGACCTCTGACCCACGTCATGACTTGACAATAGCCCATACTCCTGGTGTCCTTGATTCAACTCCCATATTCCAGGATGTGGAGTCTCCTGAGGCAGGTTGGTGAGGGAGAAAGAAAGAACTGCTGATGTGTGCTTTCTTGGGTGGAGTTGCCTTCACCCCTGGGAGGCTCACAATCCTCTGCCTACCTGCATGGATCAATTTGAGAGAAGAATGCCATTTACATCTTTTCAGTCTCCCCTGTCTAACTTATATTTTGAACCAAATTGCCCAGGAGTCACAACTGGTCCAGGAGCTTTTTCCCCTACTAACTACCTTCATGGAGAAAGAGAAAAACTGCCCTAAGCTGGGTAAATTAGGGTTGGACTGTAGTGGTGACACCTGTCTAGAAATGTCATTGCCAAGTGGGACCCCTGCCTGGTACCAGATTGAGCCTTTGAGAGTGTGACCCTGCGTGGAGACTCCCAGCGGCTCCCAGCTCTTACCTGCAGGCAGCTCTGTACCAGATTTGGCCACTCCAAACCTCACCTTTCCTTATTATTCATCTGAAATGCAGACACACCTTGGGAACCGCTGGGGTTGAAATGACCAACACACACAAATGTACACTGCAGGGAGTCATATTTGTTAATCTGGGAGTGGCCAGGTCCGCATGGCTGACAACAGTTCTTTACTCTTCTGTGACTCCAGGAGAGGACCAGGCGCTTGCCTCGTGCCAGCAGCAATCAGTCTCTTCACTAACCTCTTCCCTTCTTCTAAGCCTGCTGACAGGTCAGGCCCTGACCCTCACCCTGGTGTCTGTTTCACCAGTGATGACCTAGGCTAGAATGGAATTAGTCACAGAGACAAAACCCCTCTCACCACTGGGCGACTGTAAGGCAACACACACCAGTCTGCTACCTATAGCCACCTCAGGGTTCTCTGAGGAGGACACATGGTGCGGGAGAATTGTCTGTATTCTGTCAATCATGTATTTTAATAAAAC